>JASAOG010000198.1:1070000-1337974 GCA_030265305.1 Biomphalaria pfeifferi | reverse complement strand
ATGACCTTATTATATTGCTACACCTAAGACTAATGAAGTAAAGTTTATTTGATCGTGATTTTGTACTTAGTAAAGAATGAATAAAATGTAAAGACAAATTTATTTTCTAATACAAAATATTAATTTTCACTTATTATCCTTATCCAAACCCAGACTAGGCCCCGCGCAATCCATTTTGCATAGGTCCCCGCAATTGTTAGGGCCGGCCCTTAAAAACAGGTTACGTCCATATCAATTTAGTTTGAAATCAATTGCTTGGTTAAAAATAAAAAAGAGGCTGGGTTGGGGAAAAAAAATAAGGTGTCTGAATGCTGCTAACATTGTCACTATTAGAGCCCCTGCCATATTGAATTAGATTTCAATCCGTACAATTCAGGAGGAGATTATCTATTCACAGAAACACGGCTGACAACTCTAGGTTTTTTTTCGAACTGCCGTTCTCCCGAATAAAAAAAATCCCAAGACGTCGCTATAATTTACCATGACAACAACGAGGAACGTCCCATTGTCCACGAGAGTACGTTTCACTACGCACACACGCACACATAGACGTGTATTTTGACTAGAAAGATGGGATGAGGGGGGGGGGGGGGGGTCTAAAAAGGGGGAGTTAGAGACGAGCATCGAGATTTAAAGAAGACTGACTTATTTAGGTCCTAATGACAAGGGAGTCAGCAGCAATGGAGAGAGAACCAGTGAGAGGGATTAGTGTCCAGGGAGCCGAGGCGGAATATTGTGAACATGTAATTATAGATATTGTTGTCACAATGGGCCATAAGGTTCTGTGTGCCCGCTGTCACCTTTCCAAGTACTTCCCCACCCCTCCAAACATACACAGCACACGCCTGGACGTGGGTCATAGTACCAAGAGCTGACGCTGAACTAGTGTAATGGAAGATAATAGTATGGGACTTTATTCAGCTCATGGCTATCCTTGGCTGGCTCTATAGTTTTTCCCTTGATATATTTTTTTTTATTGTTTGACTTCATTTCTTGCCAATGTACTAACGAAAGATAAGATCAGAAAAGTTGAAATGATCTAGTCATCCTCTAGTTATTGATAATCAAATATTACATCTAATTGAACTCGATCGGGTGGCTGCCATGTCGCCAAGGCTCGGGCCCTGTCTGCTGTTACGACCAGATTTACGGCAGTGCAGACATTGCAGCCCCACGTGACCTCACCCTCACTGGGGTGAAACTAAAAAAAAAAATAACTTATAAAAAAAAATGCTTACTAATAGAAAAAGGAAGAGAAAGTCTATAAAATGTACACGCGATCACGTGACATGTCCCTGAAGTAATGTCCTCTTCATTCAAGAGTTTAAAACATAGCGTCCTCCTCTGGCCCGTGTTCTACTGATGAGACTTACACTTCAAATAAAGAAAAGACCAATGTGTTTACTGCATTAGATAGTACAGTGATAGTACAGTTGTTACTTATTGCTGATTCGCTAAACCTAGTTCTACATTCAATGTAGGCCTATTGTCAAAACATTGAGCACTATTTGTAAAACAGAAGAAAAAAAGTTCTTGGTTACATCTAACTAATGCGATATGTCGTTATACTAAAAGTACACTTTGTACGCTATATAAAATAAAATCTCAACAAATGAATTTTAAAAACTAAAATAGTGTTCTATATAGACTAAGATAATTTATAGATCATTCTTTGACTGAACTTCATAAATAGAATGTTCCATCCGCTGGATGGTTTTCCTCTTTCTATGAGTTCGTTTTTGTTGACGTTAGAGCTTTAATTTGATTTCACTTTAGCGATCAAAACTTTCAAACAGTGTAGTAGTTTAAGAGTTTAAGTGTGTGAGATCTACCCCTGGCTGCAACTATCGACCAGGTAGCCAGCAGTTCAGACCTGACGGATTAGATCAAATCCTTCTCAGAGTCTCCAATGTGATGGGATTTTGGGGATTCAGACATAACAAATCGGGTGTCAAAGTAATTGATTTTGTGTCAACTGTTACTTAGACTCTTCCCTTTGAGACCAAACGTTGTTCATATGTACAATTGTTAGCAAGGGGGATTATGTGGCCAGCACTGTGTCTTCTCTAACAATGTTCAGGTTAACTGAATCACTAAATATCACAATTGATTAGTCTCTGACATTTGAACTCCAGAACTCGGTTACGAGATCATTTTTTTTTCTTCTTGGCCACAACATTGGGCACTTCAGCAGAATAGAAGCGTACCTTAATGAGACGATCATAGAAGCGTACCTTAATGAGACGATCATAGAAGCGTACCTTAATGAGACGATCATAGAAGCGTACCTTAATGAGACGATCATAGAAGCGTACCTTAATGAGACGATCATAGAAGCGTACCTTAATGAGACGATCATAGAAGCGTACCTTAATGAGACGAACATAGAAGCGTACCTTAATGAGACGAACATAGAAGCGTACCTTATTGCGATGAACATAGAAACCTACCTTAATGAGACGAACATAGAAGCGTACCTTATTGCGATGAACATAGAAACCTACCTTAATGAGACGAACATAGAAGCGTACCTTATTGCGATGAACATAGAAACCTACCTTAATGAGACGAACATAGAAGCGTATCTTAATGAGCCGAACATAGAAGCGTACCTTAATGAGATGATGTTTTCGAGTGTTGTCTGTATTAC
This sequence comes from Biomphalaria pfeifferi, assembly GCA_030265305.1. NCBI lineage: Eukaryota > Metazoa > Mollusca > Gastropoda > Planorbidae > Biomphalaria > Biomphalaria pfeifferi. The sequence continues at coordinate 1,335,324 of JASAOG010000198.1, read as the reverse complement.
GTCCGTTCCCAATTGGCACATCCGTCACGTCTTGCATGTCAATACTTCGGCATGTCTTTTTAGTGTCACCCGATACGTCATGGGGTCAAAACCATGTCACTTGATCGAATGGCGGTTGGGGGTCGGAGAGGTGGGGGTTAATGTAGGTGAAGTCGTTTGACTGAATGCTTTTGAAGAAAGGGAAACAGAAAAGAAAGACCTCTTCTGTGGTGGAGATCAAGAAATAGTAGAGGCGGAGGGGGACAAGTATATCTCCGGTAGAAATTGATGGTGTTGAATGTGAAACTACTAGGTGCCCTGAGCCCGGAGCAGTCGGGGCTAAAGTCGAAACTATGATATTAGAGGGTCGCGGAGACAGGCGTAATTTGACCTAATTTCACGGCAACCGATGCGGCATAAAGAGGGAGCTGAAGATGGTGATACGAGTGAGTGATTCCATGAGGCGCGTGAATCTGCTTTTTTTTTTTTTTTAGTTGGGTGATTTCTTTAAAAAAAAAAATTTAGGGGAAGAGGAGCGTTGGGGGGGGGGCATAACAGGTTCAAGAGTCAATTAAAGGTGCCGGCAGGAGACGTAAAGAGGGTCGCGTTGAAAGGAGGACGATCTTGCAGACACATTGTCTCGAGGAGATTCATATCCTGTGCATCTGAGGGCTACCAACGAGAAATGATGTAATTATTTCTCCTCGCCATCTTGCGCTTGTCTTGAACGGACGAGAACTCGGGAAGAGAAACAGGCTTGGGGGCAGGGGTGTTAAGATCGATGGGGAGGGCCCAGCTTCCTCTTAAAAGATCTAACTGTATTCAACCGTCCCGACCCTCCAAACGCCCCTTTATTTTTTGTGTGTCGAATACCCCTCTCTCACAGACACCCCCCCCCCCCCCCGACCCATTCTTATGTTTCCAACTGACTACTTCCAGTGAAAGTTTTGGGGGGCTCGTCACGACTGGAAAACATCGCCCCACTGCAATTGTCCCCCCTTGACCTCGCTCCCTCCTAGGACTCGTAAATTGCATTTGAGTGGCAATGAAGCACTGTCTAAATTTTTCAACTCGACACAGCCTTTCATTAAGTTGTCTTCTAGTCCCAGAACATCTGGTATATCTCAGTGCATGGCACTGACTCCCCGTACTTCCATTGTGCAACTGTGTCATGTGTCAGAAATGCCTCGCGTCGTCCACTTTCGACAACATGATGTCACAGTACTGCTAACACTCAAGCAAAGACATTGTGCTTTGCGAATTGTTATCTATGTATCTGTGTATGTATGTATGTATGTATGTGTGTGTGTTTGTGTGTATGTATGTATGTGTGTGTATATGTGTGTATGTATGTATGTATGTATCTATGTATCTATGTATGTATGTAAGTAGGCCTATATATATATATATATATATATATATATTTGTTTGTTTGTATGTATGTATGTATGTATGTGTGTGTATGTATGTATGTATGTATGTATGTATGTATGTATGTATGTATGTATTTATGTGTGTATGTATGTAAGTAGGCCTATATATATATATTTATTTGTTTGTATGTATGTATGTATGTATTTATGTATGTATGTATGTAAGTAGGCCTATATATATATATTTATTTGTTTGTATGTATGTATGTATGTATGTATGTATGTATGTATGTATGTGTATGTATGTATAATGAAGAGAGAGACAGAGAGTGGGAGAATGAAAGAGAAAGAGAGAGAGAAAAAAGACAGGAAAACATTATGGCTCAAGACTGTTCTGTGTCTTGTCTTGTTCGTTTCTGTGGTCTCCATCAAATACAGACCAGATATAAAACTACCATAGTTCTATGGAACTGTCCATTCTGAGGGACGTCACTGTCCAGCGCCATTGTTGTTGTTGTGGGAAGTGCCACGTAAACAGCACGACTCGCAGGTCAGGTGCACGGGCGTGGGAGACTAAGTGATCAAATGACCTGGGCAATAACGCAATTAGGTCTGCTCCGAAGTTAACTGACCGCAACCTCAATGCCCATCAGCGAGCTCTCACCTGAGCGCGCGATCCAACGTCATACATTCTCCGACTACTTTCATTTGTATTCCTGTTCATCTTTCTTGTACTCTCTCACTCTGACCTTCTTTCTGTTGTTCAGCATCTCTCTCTCTCTCTCTTTCTCTCTCTCTTTCTCTCTCTCTCTCTCTCTCTCTCCGCGCAAGCGAGCGTGTGGTTAATGACGTGGGTTCTGTTTGAAGTATTGGTTAAAACATGACAGAACCATGACGTCACCAATTATCCTGATGTCGTTAATTAATAACAATTTTTTAAAAATAACAACACACCGCAAAGAGTAACACCATCAGTTGGAGGTATGGAGGAGGCTGCGTGGTGGAGGAGTGAAAAACAGATTGGCTTCCGAGGGGTCCTGGATTTTAATATCAGTGAAGACTGGGATCTTTGAACTTTCGGATTAGGACACCCAGCTCTAATGGGTACCTGGCATTAGTGGGGGAAAGTAAAGTGATTGGTCGTTGTGCTGGCCACATGACACCATTGTTAACCTTACGGCCAAAGAAACACCATTTGTCCTATAGATCGTAAGGTCTGAAGGTCGGCATTTAATGGCTGTAGTAGGAAACAAAACAACATCTCCAGGTGTGTATGCGTGTCGGTTCAATACTTTTCCTGTGTATGTCTGGTGGTGATTCCATGTTGTGACGAGGTGGTCCGTCAGGTAAACAACAAGAGGCTTCGTGTCTTGTCAACAGATTAGTCAGTATCATGTGCAAGTGTTTTTGTTGTTGATAACTTCTAGCAGGGTAATTGGCCAGGGAGTCTCAGATTTAGGCCACGTTTTAGAACCATGTACACTTGTGACAGGATCCGAACTCTTATTCTACACCACCCTCCCAATAGGTCATTTATGTGTGGAATTGGATCCTAAGCATTAACCTTATGAATGCCAACTTTCAACGAAGGTGACAGGTGGCCAGCACAACGACCTACCACCATTACTTTCCTCAACTAATAGCAGGTATCCATTAGAGTGGGGTGGAGTTGGGGACTACATTCAGACTTCAAGATCACAAAGATGCGAATCCTAGGACACCTTCACACACACACACACACACTCACAACTCCAACTGACCGACAAAGCAATAGGCCTACATAGGTTTGTTGTGGCTACTACATGGTTCTCTGCAAGTACTCTAGCACACATTTTTTTTGTTTTTTGTTATTAGTTCAGGACACAAAGTTACATCCATTAGTATTAAGAATCCATGACGCGGGGAAGTCCGGCACATCCGTTACTGCCCGCGTCACTGCGTTGTCGTCATGCACTCTTCCCACCCTCCAGTCACTGATGACAAGTGGGAGGTGTCTCATTTACCGCAAGTCCCAGGTGCTATTAGTTACTGTGGAATTAGCGGACGCGCAGCCCAGCGGTACCAGGTTGACAGTTTTTAAAATTCTACCTGTGATAACGCGTGGGTTGTCTTAAGGATCAGGAAAAGGGGGTAGGGGGTGTTTAAATCAATAAAAAGTACTGCACGAAGAGGTTTTGTTTTGTTTTCAAATATGAAAGGAAAAAGTAGACGGCAAAGAGGCCATCGTATTCCTATCACCCCTTTCCACTGTATACGCCTTACTTTATTTATTAATCTTGCTTTAAAAAAAATAGCTTAAAAAAAGACCAAAAAAAAATGGGACACCGTATTAAACGTTTACAGTTGCTAAGGAAATTCAAAACCCTCGAGACCAAAGCTCTTAGAGATTGTATTCTGCAGTGCTGAGAAAAAAAAATAATTTATATAAGTTGTTAGAGACTCTGCTTATCAATGCTTATTCTATTATGTATCATTAAGACACTGCTTGTTCTATACACCGGATACACCAAAAAGCTTACTATTGAAAGATTTATATGAAAATCTCTAATACAGTAAATAGAAGGGTTAATTATTGAAAGTAAAAGACTTTTTTTATTACAGAACCTCGATCTGTGACGTGGTAACGACCTATTGGTCTAAACTGCCCACAGGTTTTGACCTGGCAGGTCAGTGTTGAGGCCTTCTATAACAATTGGTCTCAGTCTAAGTGACTACTAAGATTACCAGTAGTGTATTTGCAGTATCTTTAGACATTTTCCCCACACACTAAAGATCGTGGTTCAGAATTAGTTCATGATGTCAGTTAGGATTGTTCAAAAACAAACCAATGTCAATATCGTAAGTCACAAAGTCAATAGTTAACCCGGGAGTCTTATATTCATTGGCTGTGTGTGTGTGTGTGTGTGTGTGTGCGCGGGATTTGTGGAGACTGGTCATGATTGGCTCAAGCTGGTCAGTATATCTTTACTGTCTCGACTCGATATTTGAATTTTTAACAAGATTTTATTTATTTATTTCATTTTTTGGGCGCAGAGAGAAGATTAAGAAAGAGGATTGTTTAGTAGAGAACAAACAATGACCTCTAGAGTCTATCAACTACGATAAAGTCTGGGGAAGATTTAGTAAAGCTTAGGGTTAGGGTTAGGGTTAGGATATAACTTCATTTACGTTAAGTGGACATCCTTTAACAAGTGGCAGAAAGAGGGAGAGAGAGAGAGAAAGTGAGAGAGACAAAAACAGATAAAGAGAGTAGGATATTAAGAGAAAGAGAGAGAAAGAAACAAATACGGAGAGAGAGAAATACAAAGAGAGAGAGAGAAGGACAGAAAAAAAGAGAGAAAGAGAGCGATGCTAAGTGCTGTCTAGAGGAGAGGCTCCTCTCTGTTAGCAGGAGAGTGAAAGACAAGCCTAGAGGCTGGTGCTCCACGCTGGGAGTCAAACTCAATGGTCTGCTATGAGCTCACGTGAAGTGCTCCCAGATTTCTTGTTCGCACCGATCACATCGAGATGCAACACAACGAGCTGTAACGCTATTGACACTTGGACATAAAAAACAAAAGAAGAAGGGTGAAGGGACTCACACAAAGTACGTGCACACACACACACACACACGTTATATATATATGCACACATGCATTATCAGTAACTGTAGCCGTGTACAGAGAAATGGAGAGAATGGTCAGAGATGTTCAAAAGATCATGAATGGTGCCCCATCAATCCAAAAGACTAAAGGGCAGGTAAAGGTGAAGACTAGTACTCTAGAAACACTCGACATTGTTACTAATTAGATGTAGATCTATACAACTTTATAAAGTAAGACAATAGTTATGGTTAGGTCCGGAATAAAGAACAACGCTTGAAACCAAATAGTGTTCAACACAAAAAGTGTCATCATACATGGATCAAACTGTTTTGAAAAGACGTGTTCATACATTGACTAGTACAGCTTGCTGGGCGTGTGCCATCAATGGGAAAGGATACATACGTCAAGCTGTAGCCTATTACTAAATCAAAACAGATTTTTGAACAGATTTTAAAGTATAAAAGTCTTCTCAATATCAACACGAATACTTCTCTTATCTAATACTTTATAAAAAGCTCATTGTTCTAAATGTGTAGTTTCTATAACGACATCTCAATAAAAGAAAACGTTTGCAACCAGGCCATCCGTTTCGGACGCGGTACATCAAGGCTATTTCACTGCTTAATCTGGCAACAAATATGACCCCCGATGACATCATTTCAACGCCCTGGGCTCCCCGCTGGTCCGCTTTGATTGTTTGCCCTGGCCAATAATAGGATAACGAAGGGCAAATGTCCGAGCCGAGTTGTAGCCTCTTCACAATAGCCAGGGGGTTAAATGACCAGTTAATCGTGTCCGCCCGGTTTATTAAGGCACACGCTTCTGGGAGCAAGATCAAGTGGACAGAGTGCCGGACATGATTGTCCACTTGTGTTTATGTGGCCTTAACACGGTTTGACCATTTTTTGTGTGTGAGTTCGTTTTTTTCTATTGCTAGCCTCGGGTTACACAGGCTTGTGTCCATTCAGTGTCCAATATTTCACAACAAAAGCGCCTTTGGCCGGCAGATGGACAGGCCGAAATTAATGGAACGATGACCCTAGCAAGAAAAAAGATGGTTAGCACGTGAAAATCATTTCTTTTTGTGAAATGGGCCGAAAGAACAGAGAAAGTTCAACAGAACTGAAAACTGAATTCAATTGGTATTTTAATTGATACATAGTAGCCTAGAAAACGAGGACAGTTTTAGATTGCAGCACGCCTGTTGGCGGTAATCATAGTGAGAAATTGAGGCAATACTCTGTGAAAGAGCTTTGAATGAAAGAAACGAAATTAAAATGTGGGCGCTGCACATTTAACCTCCCCTCTCCACGCGTTAAAACATTTCTTTTTTTTTTTTAAGCGCCCTTTACTTGAAGTGTTGAGTGGAACCGATGAAATAGTCATGAGGATTGAGTTTAAAGGATGCCATGAACTGTTTCGCGATGGCGCTCTGTCCATTTAGCGGGCAGGAGAAGAGGGAATGATAGCGCCTCTTAGAGCCTCGCCTCATTGCGCATTTGGCTCAAGTGAGTGCAGCCTCGGCCTAGACCCTCGTCCCAATCTCCCCTCCCCACCCCAGCAACTAAGGAAAAGATGGAGGGGTGGGGGCACTCACCTTGGTCATTCATGTGGAAATGTATCTTTTGGATATTTTCACGAGTACCCAAGTCACGTGGTTATAGAGACATAATTACAGAGTAGCCTTCCCCTTCCGGCTACTGGCAGCTAAGTCTACAAGAGGATGACTCGAAAAGTGGGCGGGAACAGAACTTTTAAAATTTGAAGCACCAATTTAAAATGAAATAAACAGACTTGACCGGGTAATGGGGGACATTTTTTTCATCTTTCAAAAGAAGGTGAATAGTTGCTCACAATAAAAGAAACTACCAAATTCAAATCACAAGAGAATTTTTTTTAAACATTTCATTTTATGTCGTATAAGAATTGTATTTCTAAATCTCTTCAACTATTTGAACACTGGAACAAGAAAATCAAAGTAAGTTGGACTAAGATGATCTACTGATGGTCAAAGTAAGTCCGTAGAGATGGTCAAAGTAAGTCCGTAGAGATGGTCAAAGTAAGTCAGTAGAGATGGTCAAAGTAAGTCAGTAGAGATGGTCAAAGTAAATCAGTAGAAATGGTCAAAACAGGTCAGTAGAGATGGTCAAAACAAGTCAGTAGAGATGGTCAAAGAAAATTGGACTAAGATGATCTACTGATGGTCAATGTAGGTCCGTAGAGATGGTCAAAGTAAGTTGGACGAAGATTATCTACTGATGTTCAAAGTAAGTCCGTAGAGATGATCAAATAAAGTTGCAGTAAGGTGATCGATTGGTGTTCAAAGAAAGTCAGTAGAGATGGTCAAAGTAAGTCAGTAGAGATGGTCAAAGTAAGTCAGTAGAGATGGTCAAAGTAAGTCAGTAGAGATGGTCAAAGTAAGTCAGTAGAAATGATCAAAGTAAGTCAGTAGAGATGGTCAAAGTAAGTCAGTAGAAATGATCAAAGTAAGTCAGTAGAGATGGTCACAGTAAGTCCTTAGAGATGGTCAAAGATAGTTGGACTAAGATGATCTACTGATGGTCAAAGTAAGTCCGTAGAGATGATCAAAGTAAGTCAGTAGAGATGGTCAAAGTAAGTCAGTAGAGATGGTCAAAGTAAGTCAGTAGAAATAGTCAAAGTAAGTCCGTATAGATGGTCAAAGTAAGTCCGTAGAGATGGTCAAAGTAAGTCCGTAGAGATGGTCAAAGTAAGTCAGTAGAGATGGTCAAAGTAAGTCAGTAGAAATGGTCAAAACAAGTCAGTAGAAATGGTCAAAACAAGCCAGTAGAGATGGTCAAAGAAAATTGGACTAAGATGATCTACTGATGGTCAATGTAGGTCCGTAGAGATGGTCAAAGTAAGTTGGACTAAGATGATCTACTGATGGTCAATGTAGGTACGTAGAGATGGTCAAAGAAAGTTGGACGAAGATTATCTACTGATGTTCAAAGTAAGTCCGTAGAGATGGTCAAATAAAGTTGCAGTAAGGTGATCGATTGGTGTTCAAAGAAAGTCAGTAGAGATGGTCAAAGAAAGTTGGACTAAGATGATCTACTGATGGTCAATGTAGGTCCGTAGAGATGGTCAAAGTAAGTTGGACTAAGATGATCTACTGATGGTCAATGAAGGTACGTAGAGATGGTCAAAGTAAGTCAGTAAGTAAGATGGAATACAATGTTCTAAGAAAGCCTCATGGCAGTAGTTCTCTCTCAGTCTGAAATCCCCTCAACAAATCTGTCCTGAAAGTTGGCCCTGCTTCGACCAAATATCGAACGTAGACAACAAAGGATAAGGACGAGGGCGACAGGTCCTGACGTCTTTCTCAGGGGTTAAGGCAGGCCAACGCTTGTCACCCCTCGCCATATGCCCAGTGGCTACTCGGGGGGAAAGTCGAGTTATTGGTCCTAAACAAAAAGCACTGACCGGTAGATAAAAGAGCACGTCGCAGAGAACGAAATGGGGAGGTGGGGAAAATGAAAGGGGGGAAAGCAGACGCCACTAAGTGACGCACGCGATGTTTACCATGGCTAGGCCCTTCCGTGAATCGCACGCGACCGGTCGTGTCCTGGCACTACCCCCACCCTATGGGAGTCTATTCCTAACAGAAGCTTGACAAGAAAAAAAAAAGCCTTCTCTAGCCTTGTCTTTTATCTGAAATAAAGATTGTCTCTTCCAATGATAACATAAATTTATCCCCACGGTCGGAGACGGTGGATGGCCGTAGCTGTTGACGGATGAAATTGACCATATCTTCCAGAGTGTTGTCGGAACGTGGCACGCATCGGGTCAGGTCTTAAGAAATGTTGTCCTGCTATCACTTTCTGTGATCCGAGCGAGCCACGACCTCATTCTGGGTCCATGTGACACCAATGTCCGACAAGATGGCCTGTTTGGTCTTTTTATTTCTTCGAGTTTCAATTCTAAACTCTTTAAGATTGTCTCAGAAAGTTTTTGGTGGAATGCCAAATGATGTCACCAGAGATAAAATGTACATAGTCTATAAAAGCCTTAGAAAAAGTCTAATTTGACAGCCGTATTTTTTCGTCACATTACAAGAGTCTATTAATCAGTGATGGTGATAGAATCACTATGTAAGCAGCGCTAATTTTTAAGCATGGGGTAGAGGGAAGCTATAAATAGCTTGTAATTGGTGTATCCGGTGTACAAAATAAAACAAGTGTTAATAAGTTATGTTGTTGTTTTTTTCAGAAAGTTTATTTCAACTCACTCTGTCTGTCTGTCTGTCTGTAGGGTAAAAAGTTTGTACACGTTTTTTTCTCCACACCCAATCTCTGATTTTTCACATTTTTTTCGTTTACCTGACAACCCTAGAATCGATAAAAGTAAAATTACCCAATGAGCTACTTAACTGTTGGTTATTTTTTTTGTTTGGTATCTTGAACAGGTGTGATGGTATAAGCTGAATTAGTCCCCTTGAGAAATAGTGGGCTCGAGTGAATTTTTTGTTTTTGTATTTAAAAAAAACGATCGTGTAAACATTCACAGGATACCCCTCTCCTTCCATCCCCTTCACAACTGATCCAGACACGTGAAAGGACCATAGCGCAGTGAGAAAGTGAAAATCCAAACTCTTTAATGAATATTTGCGGGAATTTCCATTGGCATGTGTTCCCTATAAGGAACTCCAAACCCACTTTAAGTTTAAGATGATTATGTTTTGAAAAACCCATAATTTCCCCTGTGTGGTCAATTAGCTAGTATTTTTTCCCCAAAGATATGAATAACTGTCATATTTCTAGGAAAATCGATAAAGCCGTTTTCGAAATTCGTGTCCACCTAGGTTCCATGTTTCATGTTCTACCCATAAATTAGCAAGCTACTAAGAGCAATTTAAAAAATGTTGACGTTGGCCAGTCTATATATTGCTATGTTTATTTGTGGAACCTACAAGTCTAGTTCAATCTAAAAGGCACGTCAATGTCAAAATAAATATAAACAACAACATAACTTAACATTTGTTTTATTTTGTACACCGGATACACCAATTACACGCTATTTATAGCTTCCCTCTACCCCCATGCTTAAAAATTAGCGCTGCTTACATAGTGATTCTATCACCATCAGCTAATGTATATCGGTGAATATGGGATGTATAAGTGTATATTAACAGACTGTCTAATGTGTACCACACCCGCAGACGCACACCTGAGAATGCACATTAAAATTCTTAACGGATTTTTTCAAAGACTTTTTTTTCCTTTTCTTTCCTTCCCTTACATACAATCAAGGTGTCGGGAAAGGTTTTGTCGCCATTCAAGTTTCCATTTCTTTCAAACTTCAACGGCCAGACTTTTTTTTTTTTGGACAAAATGCTTCATTTAAAGAGCAAATAATTGGACAGGTAAAAGTTTTTTTCCGTTTTGTGACTTTTGATAATGTCTCACTTTGCTCCTACTGAATACCGCCTTCCATCCATGACCCAGAGAGCTCCCCCCCCCCCCCCAGGTCATCTAGTTGTGTGTTCAATACTTCCACTAAAATCTAGAAAACCGTTCCCTCAGCTGCCTCCGTGTAGCAATGAACTCTCCACTGCTCTTTCATTCAACTCAACTTTGCATTGTGGGACAGGCCTTTTTTTTTTTTTTTTTTTTTTGTACGTGAAGTGTCTCTAATAGTCCGGCAGTAGAAAGTCACTGAAGCAATGACTGGGTCCTAACAGTGACTTGTACTCACCGGTTCTGTGCATTCACGGCAATAGTTACTCACTCTTTCCTCAACATGCACTAGTCATTATATTGGCTCTTTCCCTTTTTTTTTTTTATTTCGGCACAATCTCTACAGATTATTGAGGTCGTAATTTGAGGAAACTCACTCCCTACCCTCTCTTTAAGTCATTTAACTACCCCCCCCCCCCCACACACACTTTTTTTATAATACTCCTTCGAATGTAAACCCACATTGTAAAGCTAAACTATGAACTTTTGGGGTTTTCAGAAAGAGGAGAGTGAAGTCTTACCAGAAATTACAATGACATAAAACTTGGGAAATAAAAGGGCCTTTTGAATTATGTGGATTTTTGGGGGGGGCCATTGTGTGTGACGTGGCTCCCAATACGGACAAAGATCTGGCCTTTCAGACTGCCGCGGAGGCCCCGGATGTATTGAAATAAATCAAAGAGATTCAACAACTGAGTAATACACCGACACACACACACACTCACGCCAATAAAATAAATGTTTGAGGTTCAACGAATGTTCTAGCAGGTTTAAGGTTCAGATAAGGTTCTAGAGTACGGAGTTTTTGCGGGCAAGGGTTACCTATTGTTACCTTCATTTGTTGGCGTATTTTGACAGTTTTTTTTTTTCCTCTTACACCTGTTAGTAGTTTGGGACCACAATTGATGACGTGTGGTTCAAGGCTGCGTCGAGAAAAGGGGGAATAAACATTACATTAAAAAAAAAAAACTTTGCGAAAATGTGTATATTGAAAAAAATATAAAAAATACTTAAAAAAAGATATCTATGGGAAAGATTCCCTCATGTTAAGACCACATTTATTTCTAAATATTATAGGATTTATTTGCCTTTTTCAATATAAAATATTAATTAACACTGATTAATTAATCAACTGGTTAATTTTGTATGGATCATGTTTTGTTAAGAATGACATGCTTATCCCTTTAAAGTTTAGACTTATTTCGAGAAATAAAATTGGGAGCAAATAAATATGTTTAATGTTTTCATGATTTCCACTTGAGGATTAAAATGGTTTTAATTTGTAAAGAGATTCCCATTATTACTTTACTTAAACAAGTATCTCCAAGGTACTTTAGACACTGGCTCATCAGATAGAATTAATGAAACTAGCAGAACACAGTAACCCCTCCATTCTACTGTACCAGATCGCTCTTAAGTTGTTTCGTTTCTTTACTTAGTGCATGTTTTGGTTTAAACCCTAACCAGTTACGCCATTTAAATCTAGATCTTTATTACGAAGAAAACCAATGTCTATGTCTAAAAACTTAAATCTATTTTTAAACTTCAGAACATTTTTTTTAAATACAAGGATTGCAGAATTTGGGGGAGGGGTGGAAGGTCACAATCTATGAATAGCCGGCTATCTCATCTTCTGCAACTATCAAATGAAGAATCAAAGAGAGAGATGAAGAAAAAAAAAGGGGGGGAGGTGGAGATGTCCGTTCGGAAGCACTTCAATCATCCCGGAGGACCGCCAAAAAACAATGGAGCTGGGGCAACTGTAAATGTTAACAAAGGCGAAAGGGGACGCGACTCTAAGGTTATCAGAGCAAACGTCAAACAAATCTTGGAGCAGGGAGACTCGCCCCGAGATCGGCCGGGAATCGAAGGCGAAAACTCAATTTATTTTCTCGGGGCAGGCTCGTCACAGTTAGCTCATTAAGAGGCCAATAAAATTAATGAACATCACATGACCCTCGCGCCATGCTTTCTTTTCCAGAGTTTAACCCCCCCCCCCCCTTTTCATGCTTTTTTTAAATTATAAAGTTTGAGGAGAGAGAGAGAGAGAAAGAGCGAAACAAATTTTAAAAAAAAGAAAAAAATGTTGAAGACAGCGAAGAGACAAAGATGATGTGATACTGTTACTAATTCATCTGACCCTTAGCACCCCCCCCACCCACCACCCAACCTCGTTTTGAAGCTCCTTCGAATGTCTCACTCCACAAAAAGCTCCTGCATTTTGGAACCATCGAGTTTGATCTTTTGTCGAGTGAGGAAGAAAGGATGGACACACTCTCGATTTTATTTTATATAATGCGTCCAAGACAACGGGGGGGACTCAGTGGACGCTGAGTAGAGGACTTTCAAGGAGATGGAATGATAGGGTCATCGATGAATCTTAGATGGGGAGGCAGAGAGCACGAGTCTTCCCCTTTAATAAATAAGTAAAAGTCTCTCCCCCCCCCCCTCTCTCTCCCCTTTCTGAAAAAAAAATCATTTTAGTCTGCATCTGCTGTGAGAGGGATAAACCAACTTATGAAGGAAATGGACGGGGCGGTAGGGCGCGGGGGGGGGGGGGCGAAGTGACAGTGTAGAAAGGATGAGACATTCACCGGCAGATCGCGAACAGGTTTTTTTTTTTTTCAGCTCGACGGAAGGCTTATAATTTGAACGCGCTAGTCTCTACAATCTTCTAAATTGAAGAGAGGATCATGTTCGAAGCCGAGTGGCCAGCCTCCATTTCCAACCATCACTTGGACTAGAATCTGGTGGATGTTCTACTGTTACAGACATTGTCTTATGATTTCACTCCGCCCCCCCCCCTCCTCACCGATTTCCTCCCTTAGGCACAAGCATGAAAGTGATTCAAATTATTTTATCGCCTAGCACTTACACGAGTAAAAAAAATGTAATTACCGTGGGGGGAGATAACGGGTTGGACTGCCTGTTCTAAGGTTTCCGTGTTCGAATCCCTGGTTCTAAACAAACTATTGAAACGGTGATAGAGACAATCTGTTATTACACGAAACTGTGAGCTAGGCTGAGACACTAGACTGCGACACTAGGCTGAGACACAAGGCTGAGACACTCCTCGGCAGGTCTCCAATAAGTCAAGACGTAAATGTGGTAAGCAGAAATGCTATAAAAAAAAAGCATACGCTTTTATGTAACCTGGGGATAATCGTTTCATTGTTGAAGGTGACATTCAAAATACAAAGCGATAGTCTAGGACGATACTTAAAATACAAAGCAATATTCTAGGACGATATTTAAAATACAAAGCAATATTCTAGGACGATACTTAAAATACAAAGCAATATTCTAGGACGATACTTAAAATACAAAGCAATATTCTAGGACGATACTTAAAATACAAAGCAATATTCTAGGACGATACTCAAAGTACGATTTAATGTTTAGGTACTTGGAAAATGTATTTTAGATGTTTTTTTGACTATCAAAACAAATGTATTAAACTCTTTCTGCATACATTAAAACATAATACACTAATACACTCAATAAGAATGTCAATAGAATCTATTGGATTTGATGTTCACTACGTCAACTGCTGGTGTCGTTATATTGGTATAGAGGAGACCAGTTGGATTGCCTCTTATACAAACTGTTTGAATCAGCAATAACATAAAGAGTGCCCAAATGTTTCTGATGTTTTCCTTCATCTAGCCAATCATCAGTTTGCATTTACAGCTAGATATGTGTTATGATTACAGAAGACCATAAATAGCCGTAGCACCTATATTTAGCACCCATATTTACACCTGTATTTAGCACCCATATTTACACCTGTATTTAGCCTCATATTTACACCTGTATTTAGCACCCATATTTACACCTGTTTTTAGCACCCATATTTACACCTGTATTTAGCGCCCATATTTACACCTGTATTTAGCACCCATATTTACACCTGTATTTAGCATCCATATTTACACCAGTGAAACAGAATTGTCAACAACAGCGCTTTGTTGTTTTTTTCTATTTAAATGTGAAAGACGGACGCAGAGACAGTGCGGACAGAAAGACTTCACAAAACCAATAGTTGATTTCCCTTTTTGGAGGCCGTTAAAAAAAAGTGCGGTTGTCCGTTAGATTGTATGTAACTTCTAATTGTGAGATTCTTTTGAGACAATGCGATTTATACAGTTACTTTAGTAAAGCCTATACAGTTATGTCATGGAAGTCTATACAGATGCAGTTATAAGGTATACACAGTTGTGTAATTAAAACGGTCTATACAATGTATTAATGAACACTATTCAGTTGAGGCATAAAATTATTCAGCCCAATGAACACTTGATGTGGTGTTAACTTAATTAGCATTAATAATATATTTCTAGTAGTTTGTTAGAGTGCCACACACTATGCACTGTACCTTCACCAAATTTGAGATGAAGAGTTTGAACAATAGTAAGAACAATATGTCTCTACCCGCTCGCATTTGTCGCACTAATACACTATACAAGAAATTACTTGACGATCTCATTTCTAGGAGATACAATTGCTATTCATCTGTTTGCGACACGGCATTGTGTACTTTGTATAAATAGCGTTATTCTACATATAAAATAACAAGTTTACTTCTACTGCTATGTAGTGTTTTCAATTTGCCAATCTTACGAGTAAAAAAATCACTACAATAAAACTGAGTCCACGGCAGTCAAAGGAGCATGTATGCCTACACCAGGTTTTAGAAGTGAAAGAATGAGACGCTAAGTGAAAAGGTGAAGGTTGAGGATCTTGCAATATGGCGGCTAGAGGAGACTGAAAAAAAGCCTGAAGTAAAAGAGGTGAACAGAAGTCTGCAGGATTAAGAGTTATAACATGACAACTAGTGCAACAGCGTACGAGTCAAGGAGCTTGGTCACAGGAAGCATCAGGACAGATAAGGCAGCAGGAGAGAAGGAGCTCTGGGAAAGAAGAAGCACCAGGACAAAGAAAGCACCAGGACCGCACCAGGGGAGAAGTAGCATCAGGATAGAAGGAGCGTCAGGACAAAGGGCGCAATAGGAGTGAAGGAGTACCAGGACAAAAGGAAGCACCAGGACAAAAGGAAGCACCAGGATAGAAAGAGCACCAGGATAAAGGGAGCAATAGGAGTGAAGGAGTACCAGGACAAAAGGAAGCACCAGGACAAAAGGAAGCACCAGGACAAAAGGAAGCACCAGGATAGAAAGAGCACCAGGATAAAGGGAACGCTAGGAGATAAGGAGCACCAGGACAGAAGGAGCCCCAGGAGAGTTAGACAGTGTAACTAGTCTAACTTAGATGACTACGGGACTTACTTGTGCTTGACTCTGTGGTGCTGGTGATGGTGGTGCTGATGGTGGCTAAAGGTTCGAGACAAATGCTCGGAGATGGAAGGTGGGGGTTTCAGCTCGGGGAACACAAACACAGGCTCCAGACATTTGCGCAAGGCGCAAGCGATCTGGTCACTGCTGGTCAAGTTGGTGGCGTTGGTGATGTTGGAGCCGTAAACGTCTTTTCTGGGCCGACCTTTCCTCCTCGATCTGGCCTGTAGAAGAGAAAGTAATTGTCGGAAAGTCAGCCCAAGAGAAGACAAGAGAAGGCACTCATCCATCTAGCGAGGAACCAAAGCAACTTCGAGAAGACCCACAGAAAAACAAATACAAATAAAAACATTTTTAAAAAGTAAGGAAATCCACTTTATCTGACATTAGCCATGATCTAGCCTTGTGGACTACAAGGAGTGTATCATAATGTATCTAGTTTAATATATAAATTATCATAAGGGGCCTATATCAATATATATATATATATATATATATATATATATATATAATATATATATATATATATATATATATAGATAGATAGATAGATAGATAGATAGATAGATAGAGAGAGAGAGAGAGAGAAAGAGAGAGATAAACATGTGGTAGTGTCTTCCAATATTGCATACAACTGGGAGTAGGGGAACAATCTTTTTCTCTCTAAAGTTTCACAAGAGCTACACAATATTAACACTATCATCATTCTTGATTACTGTTATGAAGTAGGCCTACGTGTATGTGTGTTTCCAAGGTGATGATGATGAAAGGGAGCATTAATTTTGCGGCTCGGAGAATGATGAAATCTTAACAGTGTCTATCGTAATTTACGTTAAGAACGAGAGACGATCCAGAGACACGTGTTTTTGTTGTTACGTTTTGTTTAAATATCACCTTATTATTAGATCTAGATCTCATTTCAAGCTAAATCTGTGAATATTATAATAAAAGTTATTTTTAGTTTTTGTTCCCAAGAGAAGTTGGTTCAACTTATTTTATTTTTTAACTACCATCAACAAAAAAGTGTATATAAACACACACAAATTTGACAAGAAATAGCTATGCACACATAAGTAAACTATTGATTTACAAAATACAAACACTATTTTGAAAGAAAAAAACATTTTAAAAATATAAAGTTTACATCAAACTGCAGTCTAATGATGTAATTAATGTTTGAAATGTCCAAGGTAGAAGGACTATATTAGAATGAAATGTTTGTTGAATCTTATAGACCTTCGTACAAATCCATTTACAAGTCGATATAATTATCACGAACTAAGATGGGGAAAAATTACACCAGGCATGTGTAAACAATTTTGACACAGGTTTTAATAGTGATTGGACAATGAACCGGGCCCTTAAAGTCGAGCAGCCCGATATAATAATATCTTTTATAATGATATGACAATACACCACTATTGTATTACACATCGTACTATAAACTCCATTTACATCCAGTAAGGGGTGCCGTCTCATTACATGTGTAGCCCAAAATTACTTCGCGTCAATGAAAAACAAATAAAATACATTTCGGACATTTTCGTAGAGCTTCAAATCTGAAACAAAAATGTAAAAAAAAAAAAAAAAGAAAGAAAGAGAGAAAAGCTGTTTAAAAAAATGTTTGCAGTTAAAGACAAAAGACAAACACAATTACTTTGAAACATTTCCTGTCTGAGTCTGTTAACAAGAGAACTGAATCTGGCACTAAATAATGACATTAGAACTAGTCCTAATGAAACAGTTATAGAAAACAGAACGCACGTGCGCTAAAAACAGAAACATTCATGAGCAGATAAAAGATGTCTTGAGTTATCAATGGAAGTGGCAGAAAAGGTCTAGTTGCCCGGAAGTAGATGTCTTGGTAGAGAACACACACACAAAACACACATTAAAAAAAAACACTTAAGTGCAAAGAAGCGAATGTACAAATCATAATTGTATTATCTTCAATGTCATGATTTATTTCATGAAGAGAATGGAACACTAGGCGAATTAAGATATCTTTTTTTTTTTTTTTGTAAGTTCTTTTTTTTTCCTTTAGAAATCAAATGGTTTGTTAAAGAAAAAATTATTTATTTATTTTTCTAATTAATGCACTATTTTGTTAAGCGAAACGTTTGATTAGTTCGTGAATGAAATCAATGACGTCAAAGAGATGCGACAGACAGTGCATTCTGTAAAGGTGCACAATGTTGTTTTAGTCATCAAATGAGTTGCCACTATTCACGAACTGCTTCCCTCCAAAGACAATGCCGTCGTCTGAGATGTAAACGTCACGGAACACTTTGATGTTGCAGTGCCCCATGTAAAAGAAATCTGACTTCAAACATACATCCCCCCCCCCCCCCACTCCTCCGAGAATCGTTTGTTGAAGCAGTTTGGCCCAACATGTCAGAAGACAAGAGAGAAGTACGAACAAGATTCTTGGCAATAGAAGAACAACAAACAAGACTACGACAGATTTTTTTTCTTGCAGCCTTTTTGTTTTCCTCCTTATTCTTCAGTACAGATGAGGAGAGAAGGAACTCAAGGAGCTAGTTAAACGGATCCGGCACGCGAAAACTCCCCCCCCCCCTCCATCCCTTGCCACGCACCACGTCCCGGGCACCTTTCTTTTCTCTGATGTAATCTAAAAATAATGACCCAACAATGACGTAGTCGTGTCTTTCATGTCGCCATCTTCTCACTTCAACATTCTTCAGGCAGCGCTTACGGCGTTCTGACCTGCACGAGTTTAAACCTCGTTAAAATCTTAATCGAGGAGGAGACGGGTGGAGGGGATCCCTGGGAAGACGTGAGCTCTATGTATTCGCTATTCAACTCTCACTGCCCTTTTTTTTTCCTTTCGGTCATCACAACAGTAACAAACACCCAGTACTTAGGGCACAAAAGGGCGGACGTCTCGGGGGTGACCCCTCGCGACCTTTAGTAGTTTGAGAAAAACAGCCCCTGCCTCATGGACTAATTTTCTCTCTCTCTCTCTCTCTCTCTCTCTCTCTTTCTGATCAAGAAAACACCAAGCACCCCAATTATGTATGACGTCTTTTTTTAAGGCCCTTTTCGGCACGTGCTGAGGACAACAATGAGTTACAGGGGCAGAAAAACGTCTTCCCTATCAGATTTCAGTACCGTACTAAGCAAAAAAAAAAGAAAGGGGGGGGGGGGGGAGAACGTGGGCTAAAGTAGGGCGAGTAAGAAACGGACCGTGACTATGACTATACGAGTGTCTGACTACACTTCTTTAGCTCCGGACAATAGTCAAAAGTGAGAAATTGGTCATAGGAGAAGACTACGTCATAATAGCTTCAAGTGTTTTGCAAACAAGTCTCTGTCCAGGCTTACAGACCCCTGCACCGACTTTGTCCTGGGCTTTCTTTCTCTCCAGCCCACTTCAACACCAGGACAAAAGGTGTGAAGAGGAACAATGGAGATGACCAGGAGGGGGGTCGTATGATGTGTTGGGAATTAGCACCGATTACATAGCCATCAAGAAATCGTATCCTTCGGTCCCTGTCGGGGCTTTCCGTGACCTTGTCTATGACCCAAGACATTATGACCAGAAAGAATTAAAAGAAAAAAAAACGTGCGTGTGTAGTCATCTGCCTATGACATCTGATAGCCGAGAGTCCAGCAAAACTTTTGTTTCTTGTTGTTTTTCTCAACTTTCTGTTTCAATGACGCCTCCCCCCCCCCCCCCCTCAAACAGACACACACACACACACTTAAAAACAACTTTGTGTGGAA
The DNA here is from genome assembly GCA_030265305.1 of Biomphalaria pfeifferi. Classification (NCBI taxonomy): domain Eukaryota; kingdom Metazoa; phylum Mollusca; class Gastropoda; family Planorbidae; genus Biomphalaria; species Biomphalaria pfeifferi. The sequence goes on along the minus strand of JASAOG010000198.1, from coordinate 1,315,873 downwards.
TGATTTGTCCAGCCTTCATTACATCTGCGTCATTTTTACGCCATCTTTTGACACGCTTGGCAACCTCGCACCGACGAAGGTATTGTTCCAGGCTATTGAGAAGGTCGGACGTTACTGGCGCTTGAATGTCCTAAGACTTAAGATGCCATCTCTGGCCAGAGAAGCGAGCCAAGAAATGGACACCTGAAAATGAAGTTTTCAAGAGCGTCAGTGACACTGTCTCAAGTAGCCATACCATCACTTTCACCTTATGCTGATCACTGGACTCGGAGGAACGAGTGACGGTCAAAGGTTAATGGACATAGCTAGCGGCACAAGACGATGACAGTGCGTCTTCTTTTTCTTATTCACGCCAAAACAAAAACTTCAAATTTTTTTTTTAAATTGTAGAAACAAAGTGCAATGTTTTAAAATGTGTGTGGATAATTAAACGCAAAGTTTGGCTGACAACAGACAGTGATGTCTGTACGGTTGCATTGTAATACTTTCATCCTCTACAACAGAGACTATTTGATCAGGGTCCCATTTAAATGGATGCTTGCGAGGCCCCTCTTTGTTTTTTTACAATTACAACTATTACTATTAATTAGTAAAATTAGTAATTAGATTAATATATCAACATTTATAATTAACATGTAAAAGAATGAACTCATATGCAGTAGTTGCTGTCGCAGTTATCTATGTAACTGTATAGTAAAATTATTTCTCTAATTGATAGTGCGGCGTTGATCACTATATTGATGACGTCATTACACTATTAATATTTTACTTTGTAGACTAGGGGACTGAGCAGATAGACGTGTCTTGAGAGCTCTTGAATTTCTCCTTGGTTATTCTTACTGGATAGCCTTAACATTTGCCTTGGACATTTTCTTGTTGGATTATCTTGACCCTTGTTTAGGGTGAGTTTTATTTTTCATGGTATAGTTTTTCTTTTTGAATTCGTTCGTATTTGTAAGTCTATAATTAGACTAGATCTAGATGATTAGAAGAATCCTTTCTTTTATATTCTATAGGGTTTTAACGACAAGTCTAAGTTTGGTCGTAATCTCAGTTCAAGACTCTATTTCAAGTTTTAGCGTCAAGTCTAAGTAGTGATCTTAGCTTGGTGTCAAGTCTATGTGTTCGACTCAGTGTAAAGTCTTGGTGTCAAGACTTGTTTATCCAGTCTCAATTTTCTATATTGAGAGTACAACTTTAGGTCTACAGTCTACAGGACTGAGGTCTTCATCTCACTAATCTCAGTTGGTCGTCTGGTGTTCAAGTTGGTTTTTCATGAGTCTGAGGTTCAAGATTCCAGACTGCGGATTGCCTTGGTCAGACCTGATGTTATAGTATGAACTATAAACTTTTAGAATTGTCGTCATTGAACAGTATCGGATCTAGAGGCTAGATCTATGTGGACTACCAGTTGTTGTGTTGGAAGTCTATTTGAACAACTTGTAATGCATATATTAAGGTAATGATATTGTTCAAATAATGATCATTTATAGGTCGCAAAGAGAATAACTGGATCATTTTAGATTACATATTATTACACATATATCTATTGATATTGATACTATTATTATCATTCATCATATTTTTGTTCATTAGTAAATATATCACTGGAATAAATTTTTATTGTTATTTAACATCATACACTTGGTTTATTAATTTAATATACATCTGTATGTGTATGGTGTGCTTGTCAGGCTGAACTTGGGTCAAAATATTACAAGTTCAGAAAATAATAACATTAACACACATTGAAATAATATTAATTTTAAATAAATATTCACATTTGAAATATCTAATAATAATTTGATAAATACAAGAAAACAAGAACCTGACATTGCCAATGGGCTAATCTAAGTTACGTCGATCGTATGAAACATTAAATATGTTAACCCTTCAAGTCCTACATGTTTAAAAGACTGTGACTAGAGCCATGACTGATAGTGATAAGGTAAATGTAAATTGCTGGGCCACTGCTAGGCCCTATTCGGATCAATCGGCTTAAGGCCAGCCCTGTATTTGATTGTCGTTGGTCATCTTTGGTTGATAAACCAACCAATGAACGACTGACTAAACGCTGACAGAACTGGAATATAAGTATTCCAATCAATGTGCAATGCTGTAATTTTAAAAAAAAATTGAAGTTCCCTTAGACCTAGTGATCTATGGCGAGTCATGTGGCCAGCACAAGGACCATCCGTCTTTGCTTTTCCCCATTAGAGTGAAGATCCCAAAAAAAAAAAAATCCTAGTGTTCACCAGGATTCGAACTCTGGACCCCCTATTAGGAAGCCAAGTGTTTTGCCACACAGTCACCGCGCCTCCCAATACCGAAATACTTATATGCATAAATGTACTTACGAGCGAGTGTCGCGAATATATTTTGTTGTCAAATGTTAAATTTCTTTTCTTATAGTAACAATTATGAGTGTACTTCTCATCTAAAAATTGTGAAAAACGACCTTTAAGATTTATATTATTGTCAGTTGTATATAGTTTTCATTACAGCAAATAACTTCAATACATTTTGGAGGGGGGGGGGGAAATCCCCACTTCTTTTCTAATTGCTTTGGTAAGTGATTGGGATTAGTGTTTGACATTCACACAATTCAACACACATAGGGCCAATGTGTGATTAAAACATATAGATCTATTTCTAATTGTTAAAACCTTTTTATTTTCACAAGAAAAACGAAAAAAACCAAGGTTACAAAGACAGTTTGTGTGGAAACACAAACTCAAAATCGGCCCCCGAAAAGGTTCAGTACGGTAGTTAAAAAGGCAGGTTTCAATATTTTCAGAAAGAATATCAAAAGCTATGGACTAAAAACTATCAACAACTTCAAAAGGATACAAAGAGAAGAGACGTGCTCGTGTCCAAAGTGTTAGAGATGCAGTTGTAGTGTTCGACTAATGACTTGATACCACAGGACACAGAGATTTATCAATGTTATTATTATTACACTGTTAATATTCATATGTATTTGATGTACTGATATTTGTGAAGATATAGTTGTATCCTAGGTGTCACTTACAAAGACCGCATCACGAATAAAGAGACTAGAAACAGGATTAATACAGCAATTGAACCCCACGGTGACCTGCTAACCACTGTCACAAAAAGGTAAACTTAAACTCTATGGCCACATCTCAAGGTCCTTGGGGCTCGCAAAGGGAACAGTACCAGGAAGAAAATGAAGTGGAAGACTGAGAAAGCGATGGGAAGACAACATCAAAGAATGGACGGGCCTGTCAAAGAATGAAATTCTATCAAAGGCACAGGACAGAGAGGAATGAAGAAAGAAGGTTGACAGATCTTGTGTGGTGCCCCATTAGTCCAACAGACTGAAGGATAGGTGAAAGTGAAGTTAAATGTGAACCTGGCCTAACTATTGAATGATTATCTCATTGATCTAATTGTTTTGTAGAGGGCCATTGTGTTTTATGTGGTGGTACGAAATAAAACTTCTCCCTTTAGTTATGTGTTCCAGTTTTGCGAAATTATACTATAGTTCACGACCATAATATGAAACTGATTATTAATTGTTGTTCTAAATTCAATTCATCTTGTAGGCATATTAAATGTATGTTTTCTCTATAAAAAATAAAAGTAAACATTTTTTTTTCGTAAATATAGATAATTTGTAGTACTGAAATTACATAACTCAGTAATAAAATTTAAATTATTTTTTTTTTTACAAAAAATCTAAAACCGTTTGGTGTTTGAGATATTGTATATAGTAACCTCCCTCACTAAAAGCCTCCTGTGTTTGTTACTATTAATGGCGAATAGTTGTAAAAAAAAAAAACGGTGTATTTTTATGAAAAAACTGCTTGCATAGTTCATTTTAAAAATTAAATTTTTCTCTTTCAGAAAAGAAAAAAAATAGCCATTGCATCATAACTTTGAATGGTCTAAAATCTAAAATATGATGTCGGATTTTCAATATCTTTTCTAGTTTACCAGCTCTAAATGGGACGGACGGACAGACAGACCACACAAAACTAATAGCTTCTATTCTCCATTCAGGGGCCGCTAGAAATCACTACAGACGCTAAAAAAAAAAAGAGACGCAATAGATTAATACATAAAATAGTCTTTAAAAAAACAACAACAACATCCTATCCTATTACAACTGTAAGCCCTTATTAGTATCATTGGGAATTTTTCTTTATCCAAATCATTAATTGGGATTCGGAAGTAACACTATTATTGGAGGAGGGCTACTTTAAAAAACGCTTATTAAAAAGTTTATTAAGTACCGCAAACAATGAAAGAAAAAAGAAAATAGGTCGAGAGTATTGATTGGTCATGCCGAAATTAGCCAATGAACAAATTAGAATTTCGTGCGCGTGCATATCTTAGCGCTTTTGATTGGTTGCACAAATACACCACCCACCCCTCTAACACCCTAAAAGCAAGTGGAGCGTTGGGGTAGCATTTTGTGCTCCAATGTCCACGTGATTTTGCATGCACGACATGGGCGAGGCATTGTGGGATAGCCGGGAGGTGTTCAACAGAGCACACATCACAATGAAATTTAGGGGCCAACTTTTAATTTTTTGTATCAATATTAAACCCTCCGCCCTTCCGCTCTCGCAGCTACTCAATAGCCTCCTTCACCCTCCTCCAATTTGTTAAAGCCTTTTTTAGTGTCAAGGTCACTGTTTAAAAAAAAAAAAAAGGCTAATTGGTGAGAACTCGGTTTAAAGTTGGATCACATAAATTAAGGACCAAATTTTTTTAAAAGAAAGGTGGAGATGGATAGACGATACACTGCACGACCTTATCATACAAAATATAACAATAGATCTGAACAGCTTGAGACCTATGTTGAGACATCAGCCATTTTATAGCATCATTTCACTGGAAATGACAAAAAAAAAATGCTGCAAAGATTTTAAAGCTGGTTCTTTTTTATGTGCATAGGTCAAATCTTGGAAGTATTGGGTTTGTGTTGTTTTTAGATTTTGCAAATTGACAATAAAAAAGTTTTTTTTTCTTTGTTTTTTTTTTTAATCGCGAAGGCCCAGAATCCTTATCAACAATTTATAATATTTTACTGTCAATTTTGATAGCATAATGAAATGATTGAATTCAAATCGTCTCGATGTAGATTTATATATTTCTTAATCTTAGTCTATGGTGACTACAAAACAAAATAAAACTCATTTGAGGTATATTCTCGCACAGTAACAAGAGATACTCTTATCGAATGTAGACGTGTTTATTGGGTATCTATAGATTGCGTACTCACCTTGATTTTTTTATTTATTGTTTTTTCGTTGTTTGTTTTTTTGCGAAACGATGTGTTTGTTTTTTGTTGTTGTTGTTTTGTTGTTTATTTGTTTACTATAGATCTAATGTCGTCTCAATTAATGGTTTTAAATGTCTTATTACTTTGTAACTGTACGAGTTGTAATGTATACGTTTACAAAGTGTATGTGGGTCTTTAAAAAGACTGTATTTTCATTTGGACGATCAGAAGACGAATCAAATAGCAAGCTGTTTGATGTATCTGGTCTACAGAATACGGAACTATTGACAAAGAGTAGTACATAGACTTATATATATATAGTATATATAAGTCTAAGGAGTAGTATTTAAAAATAAACATAGAATTGACTGTGCACTTTTCAGAACTGTAGAATGAATTTTTGAAGCTCTTACATTGTAGCACAAAATGATTCTATGTGTAGTCTTTCTATATATTTAAAAATATCCCCTCAATCTTCATTTATTCATTTCTTAAGGTTTTTTTTTTTAGGTTTCATTATGTCGCCACCATATTTCTTAAAATCTCTTTCACTTCTTTTTTTTTCTCTTGACTGCATTTAAATGCTTTAAAGAATATAAAAAGTAAAAAAGAACAGACTTATTGTAATGAACTCATAGCGTGAACATCCAAGTGACCAAGTCTTTGAATCACTTACATCCTAAAACAAGGGCCAAGATTTTTTTTTTCAGTTGCATAGAATCGTCGTTCCTGCATAGAACCAAACAATTATTTATTTCGCCCCCCCCCTTTTTTTCCTCTTCACCCCCCCCCCCCCCCCCCAAAAAAAAACCATTATAATTAACATGTACGTTCAGTTCTAAGAAAAAATATATAGATCTATATATAGCTCCTCCTTCGTGATCGAAGATGAGCATTTCCTATGGACTCGAAGAAAGTCCAATCCTCGCTTTAAAAATCCGGGCCGCATACGTGGTATGAGTCAGTTGCAGATAGACCTGTTCAGACATTATGTGCTGCTAAAAAAAAACAACGTTTAAATGAGAAAACAATGTGAACAACATTTTAGGGGACAGGCTCCTACTATAATAAAGTTGGAGTGGTCATGAGCTATACACCTTACCTAACATACAGAATGCGTACAAGTCCCAGCTCTTTGCATGCATGCGACCAGCAAAGAATGGTGTCAGAAGCTCAATACTATTCTGAATGCCACAACTAAAAAGCTAAATTCACCAGCAATGAGCAGACAGGGGTGGAAGGGGTGGCAGACAGCATTAACTGCCAACAAATTATAATCTATTCGCTAGCTAAGCCTTGACACGACGCTCCTTAAGTTCATCAATGCGAGAAGACGAGTTAGACCAATTGGTCAATGGTTCCCGTTAGAAGCAATACAATACATGACTAGAGATATCAGATGGCGGGGTTTTAGTTTAAGAGAATTTTAGACCTTACGCTAGACCGTCTTATATACTGGTTAATTTCTTGCCATTTATAACAAGTAATAGTAAAGTTCCCCTTTCAGACCTTGTGGTAGATGTGGGTAGATGATGTAAAGGTCTGTTTCTGTGGCCTACAGTTAACGAGGGTGTCATGTTGCCAGCACAACGACAGATTATTATTATTATTTCAGCTTAAATACGCTATTTCAGCTTAAATACGCTACAAAGGGACAGTGTAGCAAATATTTATTAACAACAGCATACAATCATTGTGCCGTATTGAAGCAATTGTGCGATAGTTGTGATGTCTCCTATCCTCTTTTATATCTGCTCATTTCAATGTTTTAAAATAATTTAATGACAGACCATTTGAGTCATCCAAAGGTCCCCCCTCTCCCTTTCCCAAATGGCGTTGCCCATCTGAAATGAAATCATTGTATTATATCATTTCTCTTTTGTGTTTATCTTTCCCGCCAAATATCGCGAGCATGCAGTGAACAGTCTAGCTCTGTATAGGTTACGTCGCACGTGCGCTACGTTGATTTAATGACGCAGCGTTGACCGAGCCAGACCGAAAGAAAACCAGGACGTCTGCGCCTTCCTATTATCTAGCAACGACATCTTCATTATCTGTGTTACCTCCACTCGCTCTCTATCTCGGCCATCGACATTGAATTAGTTTTAAAGAACCCATAAACCAACTCAAAACTAGGGGCCCCATTTTGGTACCCTTACGCACCCAATCTTAGGGTCACGTGGCTGGTACGAGACCCGGCCATTTAACAGAAATGTCCCAATTTTTCCGCCACTTCCCTAGCTCGTGTCTGCATCATGATTTGCTGCTTCCGTATTTTTTTTTCTTTGCAAGACGTCGCTGGCGAGGTTCATCTTCTCCATAAGCTTCAGGGAAGGATATTTTTTTTATGAGTTTGTCGGGGCGCTAAGTTTCTTTGGTGGGAAAAAATCTGAATACAAATAATAATAAAAAAAAGAGGGGGTGGGGGAGCGGTCGCACTCTGAACCGATTCAACGTCGCCAGGAGCATCCATTGACGGGGACGCTACCGAGAATCTCTTCGGGGTGGCAAAAGTAAACAAGGCAGACAGTGCACCGTGACTGACGACTAGATTTACGACCATCTTCTGCCCAAAACAACTGTTTAAAATAACTTTGCGCTGTGTCACATTCATAAAAACTGGTTTTTAAAAAAAATGTCATAAATTTTTGCAACAATCTTTTGGCAGCTGGGCTCTCTGTCTAGGACATTTTCATTTGTGTGTGTGTTGATGTGCGTGCGCGGGCGCAAGGAAAGGGACGATACTTCTTGAAAATTAAAAACGCTATCGTTAGATCTTTATTACGAAACGTCCAGGGCGATGTTTGCTTGCAGATTGGTTGAAACAATGGGGGTCATCTTGTATGCACACGGCCATTAGCACTGTCGGGCTGAAGCAGACGTGAGCAGGGAGGAGGATCGTTTTTTTCCCCCCTCAACACAACGTTTCACCACTTTATGACCATGCAAATGACGTCCCAGAGACACATAGCCCCTCAGTTTACCCTTTCGGCATAAATCTGGAGATATTGGTCAAACCTGAGGGGTTTTACGAGACGCTTTTTTTTTCTTTTTTTTTATTTGCTGCAGCAAAAAGTGGGGGAGGGGATGGGAGGGGATAAGTATTATGACCGCCACGAAATGATTGTTCTAGGCTCAGGAAAGGGAAGCGTGTTAGTGTACATCCGTCGGCGTCTTCCAAAACGAGGTACTCGAGATGACTTAGTCTGTTCAGCCAACAAAATGTCAATTTACAAAAGCCGTTATATCACATAGAACGGGACGGTCGACGCAACAAATTTACTAGCGCAAAAAATTTTTGACCAGGTCAAAAGAAAAATACAGCCTGAACAAAAGAAAAAACGCATAAAAGTTTTAATAGCGCCACAAAATAAAAAAAAATAAAAAGCAGGTAATTGCATTGCAATGTTAGAACAATAAAATATTTTATGTGTAGTTTGCAACACGAGCGAATGGTAACTCGACACCCCAGCAAACAACGACTAAAGAGTATAAATGCTATGGTCACGTCTCGATGTGTGTGTATCCTGACCAGTCGTTAAAAAAAAGGAAATTGTTCTATACACTTGTACAACTTTGAAACTTAATCATAATATTAGTTAACTCGGACTATCTCGTGTGAAAGTGGGTTCATAATTTCTATGTATAATTCTCCTCGTTGCCCGACCATGCGGACAAGCATCATGGAAAGATAGCTCTTTTATTTCTGCAGGTCGGACTAGAGTTACCCCCATGTAACTTTCGCGGCGAAAAAAAAAAGGGGGGGGGGGGGAACAAGTAATCTTCTTTGTATTCACCCGTCACTAAATAGCAGGGCCGGACTTAACCATTGCGGGGCCCTATGGGAAAAAGATTGCGCCGGGTCCAGTTTGGGTAGGTATACGGATAATAAGTGAAAATTAAGAGTTTGTATTAGAAAATACATTCGTCATTGCATTTTATTAATTCTTAACTACGTACAGAATTACTTTACGAGCCTTGCGTGTAGCGAAGTCATACAGTTAATCATAAAAATTACGTTTGCTAGATAGATCACGCTCTATAGCAAGAATTACCAAATGTTTCAATCTATCTTCGAGTATTGTTGACCTCAAGTAATTCTTTATTAGTTTGAGGCGCGAGAAGCTTCTTTCCCCAGATTCCACAATTACGGGTTTTGTATAATAGCCTTTTTGTTTTTTATCGCGCGTAGGATTGGCGTTGTCCATATTAAATGACACCCCAAAATGACAATTTTGTCTATCTTTCAGGAGAGTAGTTTTCAAAAGATTTTAATAATTTCCGGAGATTTCGAGGAGCTCCTGGTAAATCAGGAGACCGCGGGAAATCTGTTATAAGTTATAAAAAGGTTTAATTAAATGATTTACGCCTATAATTAGCGCGGGGCCTATGAAAGCACGGGGTCCAATGCAGTCGCATAGGTTGCAGTGGCCTAAGGCCGGCCCTGCTAAATAGCGGTGTATGCTACACCGCGGGTCGACTAGCATCGTATTATCATTTAAAAAAAACAACGTTTGGAACAGTAACGGTACTTTATCTACCAATGAGACTTGCTGCTGATATAGACGTTATAAGCAGGTTGTTGGTATCTGGGCGTTGATTAGTCAACTATCACACGATGTGCGGAGAATAAATTTCATGGAAAATGTGAAAACTGATGAATGGACAACATCCCAACATCGAGTACTGAGAATGTACATGTTCCCCCTAGCGATAATTGTTAGAAAAAAAAAAGGTTCCTCTATTCATAAACATTTGAACGTGACTTGGGGGAAAACGTGCTTGAAAGAAAAACCTTCAGGCCATTGCTAGAATACCATCAGGCCATTGCTAGAATACCCTCAGGCCATTGCTAGAATACCCTCAGGCCATTGCTAGAATACCCTCAGGCCATTGCTAGAATACCCTCAGGCCATTGCTAGAATACCAGCAGGCCATTGCTAGAATACCCTCAGGCCATTGCTAGAATACCTTCAGGCAATTGCTAGAATACCATCAGGCCATTGCTATAATACCCTCAGGCCATTGCTATAAATACCCTCAGGCCATTGCTAGAATACCATCAGGCCATTGCTAGAATACCAGCAAGCAATTGCTAGAATACCATCAGGCCATTGCTATAATACCCTCAGGCCATTGCTATAATACCCTCAGGCCATTGCTATAATACCAGCAGGCCATTGCTAGAATACCTTCAGGCAATTGCTAGAATACCATCAGGCCATTGTTATAATACCATCAGGCCATTGCTAGAATACCCTCAGGCCATTGCTAGAATACCCTCAGGCCATTGCTAGAATACCATCAGGCCATTGCTATAATACCCTCAGGCCATTGCTAAAATACTATCAGGCCATTGCTAGAATACCCTCAGGCCATTGCTAGAATACCCTCAGGCCATTGCTAGAATACCCTCAGGCCATTGCTAAAATACTATCAGGCCATTGCTAGAATACCCTCAGGCCATTGCTAGAATACCTTCAGGCCATTGCTAAAATACCCTCAGGCCGTTGCTAGAATACCAGCAGGCCATTGCTAGAATACCAGCAGGCCATTGCTAGAATACCCTCAGGCCATTGCTATTACTTAGCGCACACTAACTTCTTTTTCTTTTTTTTTCCGCCTCAAAATCTAAATGGATACAAAGATGGCAAACAAGAAATTGATGCCATTGTGTACAGAGTAAGACTTGCTCAAGTGTTCTTTGAAATTATGCTCAAAGTGAAGTCTTAAGCTACTTCATAATATTCCCCACTGTTCTCTAAAGTTTCCTTGAAACCTGTTAGTACCGACACTTTATGTAAATAAATCTAATTATGTATCAATTGATATATTTGTACATGTTCAAGACATGTTGATGCCGGAAGAATATTCTAATCAATTAAGAAAAGAAAAGTAGAATAAACGGACATTAGAAATGTCTCTAAATATTCCTAATGGTCCTGACTCACCTATCCCTCTTGCGGTGAGCGAAGAATAATTACGAAAATGTAGCAAGCTATTAGTTACCTTGGGTCTAGAATAACTAGAATATGATGTTTTCACGATCGAAACCGCAGCGGTTGAACTGATTTAAAACGATTATTTATTTTCGATTTCCACCCAATGTTGTTTTTTTAAAGCCGACATATCCTACTATATACTTCCTAACGTTTAGAAGGATTATTCAAACAGTATTTGTGAGTAACTTTCAAAAGCAATGTTTGGCGCGTTACTTACTCTTGTAAACATAGCATAAAAACATTTGTTTGTGGTCACATGAAGCGGCCAAGGACTGAAGACGTCTTTAATGTGTACGCATGTATACAGACAAATTGACTTCATTATCTTGCGTGTTGGGGGTGGAAGTAAAAAGATAACGCAAATAGAATTCTTTGGCTGAGAGAGCGCTACGACGCCGACGTGATGACAAAAAGGTCCGACCACAAAACATAGCGTGTTGACATTGAAGTAACAAGCCGAAGAAAAGTCAAGTGATTGCATGGAAAAGATGGGAAAAGGGAGGAGAAAGAGTAAGAAAAAATGATATACGTGGGCTATTTTAATTCATCGTAACATACTACAATTCATAGGCCAAAATTATGTTACGAAGCGTTAAAATGGGGGGGGGGGGGAGGGATATGGAATTTACAGGCCAGAATTAAGATTTATTTTTGGGGGGGGGGGGGGGGGTTAAAGAGGGACATTCCAATTAAACGTAACAAATACTAGAATACGTGAGACAAATGGGGGATTTTTTAAATGCGGGCAGCTTTATTGAAATGCAAAAAAAAAATTAAAAAAAAATAAAATAATGTGAGCATTGTGTGTGTGTGTGGGGAAGTGATTTTCGAATTTACAGGCCGGTCCAATTCAACGTAATAGACACTAGAATTCGTTGGCCAAAGAAATGTCTGGGGGTGGGCGTTTTACACATAGGCCTTTTGACTAGTATTCTTGTAAGAATTAAAAGCAAGTGGTACGAGGCAAAATAAATAATTATGAGTAACAAATACTAGAATACGCTGGACAAAGGAATTCTATATAGGCCTTTATGTCTATTGTCTACCTCATCGTTTTAAAATAATACTTTAAAAAGTTTATTGCGTTGCTTAAAATTACCATTTTCAACCAAATAAAAAAAATGCAATATAGGTTTAGCTTACATATAAAAAGTAATGTAGACTCTTATTATTGTTTCTAACTATTTACTACGAAATCTCCCCCCCCCCCCCCCCCCCCCCCCAAATCTCATTAGATCTAATGCCGTTTCTTTCAGTTGACGTTTTTGAAGGTAATAGATCACGTGACTTGCAGGGCGAGTAACTCCAGATTTGCTTTACAAGATTTATCGATTTTCGGTTAACGACGTAGGCCGAAGAGCCAGGAAGGGGTGAGTGGGTTGAAAGGAACAGAGCAAGCACCGTTATGCTTCCCGCCCTGGTGCACGACTGGCCCGCTAGCTTCTGCACACATTGTTTGGCGCAGTCTCGTTTTCAAGATGGCGGTAAATTCAATGTGACAAACAATAACAGAAAACAACATTTATTGGGCGAGTGTACGAATCGAAATCCGTTTTCTTTCTTTCGCGCCATTCTTGATCTGCTGACAATGAATTTACGAGATAAAACTGCACATTTCAGATGAAAATTGTGTTAGACCAAAATTATATGGTTAAAAAAATAATTTTATTCCTAGGTTTATAGTAGGCTATATAGATCTATATGAAACTCACTCTATGAAATATAGGTCTACTAATTGAAGGAATGATTGAGTGCACGATTTTTTGTTTATCAGCATAATACTATACTTAGGTTAATTATATTTTTATAGCCATAATAATGATAATAATAAAACACAACACAAATAGAATCTAATAGTAATAAGTATGAACATCCAGAAAGCTCACTTTAAATAATTAAGATAATCATTTCTGTTGACTTTTAGAACAAACATTATTTTTATTTTATTTAAATAAATGATTTTTGTTTTATTAAAAAAAAATATATATATTTAACAAAAAAATCTTATAAACATGTATTTACACACACAGATATAAAAATCAGTGTTAGGACAACTTAGACCCAGTATTTCAGTAAATATTCATTATTCTAACTGACTAGACTGATTGTTTTAAAAGATAATTATACATTCATTTTATTTCACATTAATTTTTTTAAATATTTGAGTTGGTTAATATTTAAATTCAAAATAAATCTATATATGTATGTGTAGACTATATATATCACAACAGATCAATGTAATATAAAACAAAAATTAAATATAAATCAATGCATTATTACATTATATAATACAAACTATATTTACATTCCAAACAAAAAATAAAGTCACAAATAAAACAAAATGAGCAAATGAAAAACAACAAAGTAAGACAATCAATTAAACAACGATTGCAGTCTCTGAGAGTTCTTCACCGGTGTAGAATTAAAAAAGCTCTAGCATACAACACAACATGCTTACTAATTCTGATGCTTGGACAAAAAAAAAAAAGCAAAATCTAAAATAAAATTCAACATAAAAATTTTTTTTCTTTTAAATATGGCACATACAACAAAATAAATGTGTGTTCTATGTGTCTTGCATTGTTCTGAATGTTCCATACCAAAATATCACATGAAAATAAATAAAAGTTTAAAAAATAGATATAACTATAAAGCATTGCAAATAAAGCGTTGAAAAAAAAGAAACAAGATACACAACACAGGGATGGCCACTCATGAGGCTGAACAAAGTATTATAAGGAAACATGTTAGAGCATCCATGACTAATAGAGCTTGACTTGTCTTGGAAAAGTATGGAAACAATTTCAATGGAAAATATTTCACGTTTAAGTAGTTCCCTGGACTACACTATAACACCTCACTTTGAAAATGGTTTGACACAAAATGTACTTTGATTATGATTTAAAAACCTGGTTTTAACATTTTAACAAATTCATGACAAGACATACTATTGTATTTTTATTTCCTTTCAAATTGAATAAACTGATACATTTTTCTTTATTTATTGCGATTCGATTTCTTGTTTACTTTTTTTTGTCAAAGTTGGGAGAGAGAAAACAATAGTTAATATATTGATTTTGTGATGGAGACCATTTTAATAAAAATATAATGAATGAGTCTGAAAAGGCACTATTATTAAACCGAGTCAAGTTTAAGGGTTTTAAATGATAAGTAAAGGTCATGAGTGGTCATATGTAGTACTGCTGGGATGTTCTGAAATACACAACAATGCTTCAACTACCTCAGCCTCAGATGCTGCTTGTCTTTCCTGCTCCTGTAATCTCTGCCTTCTCCGCTCTTCAAACTCCTGGACTCGCCTGTTGTTCTCTTCTATTTGCTCTCTAAGTATGGCATCTTCAACCTGCATTGGGAGGATGCAACAAAATCACAAACGATTATTACAAAAAAGATTTGGAGAGCGGGGGAGTGTGGCTACTCAAGCTTGTGAGTAATCAAGGCACACACTTTGGGTTCATAGATTGCATCATCGAGCATCTGTTTCTTTCAAGAGCATTCTCTTTTTGTGCACTAAATATGGCATTAAAAATTAATTTGGACTATAGGGGGTCCCCTCCACATGGCATGTGCACAGTCTATCTTCCAGACCAGGTGCTGGCCATGGGCCGGCATCATGCTGCCGCCCATTTAGCATGCTAATCACTCCAGTCATTGTAAGCGGAGAAGCAAAAGTCTAAGAGGGGGAGCATGGCCTGATGAAGTGTGTAACTGAGTAAATCACCTGGTCTTTTGTCTGTAATTGAAATAAATGGCACATGTGATGAAAATCGCACCCATTGCACCATTGTGTCCTTTTGGATGGCGACCAACAGCTGAGCAAGTCATAAGCAGCCATTGCACAATGTGCACTGTTGTGAGTCCCAGCCCCAGCCTCTCAAAAATATAAAAGAAAAAAAAAACCTGAAGAGAATTATTACAGAGAAATCACAAAATCAGCTGCTATTCTTAAAAAGAGTGTGAACAAAGCACATTAATAATTGGTTCCTAGCTTTGTAAAGTCTCAGACTAAAGTAAAGAAAAGTGGCATCTTGAAAGAGCATGTGCCAGATAGGAGGGGAGACATTTGCTCACAGCTAAAATCTCAAAGCCTGTCTTATGAATGCTGGCAAATAATGTAAGACAGCTGAGCTTGAAGCATGTACCCCAACTAAATATTGATTTTTTTCTTTGTCTTTTTCCACCCCATTGTCTGATACAAGTGCAAGTTACTTGTGAGCCCCAAACTCAGTTATGAATATAACTGAGCTCACAGGACCACGTAAGACAAGCTATTTCACAGGCGGTGTCTGGGCACACAATTTTTCTTTTAAGCACAGTTGTTAGCTTATGCAGGCCTTTCTGTTTTGTGAGTTTTTGTCCCCTTTTTTAATGGCCATATTTGTTTCTGTTCACAAAAAGAAAAGAAAGAAAAATAATGAATGAGAAAAAAAAATTTGGCAGATGGATGGCTAGAAAATAGGAAAGGTTGTTTTTTTCCAGAGATTTTGAAGAGGGCATGTCATTTGGAGACTATTGTACATTAATCCTTCCTCTACACTGGCATGGTGCATGTAGAAGGGTAGACCCATTCCCAGTAAAAGAAATCTTAACATATGGGTTGCAATTACAGGGTCTTTTATGCAATTCTTATACTCATGAGAAGATCAAGGCTACAGACTATGAGCAATACCAATCAACATAGAAAAATGTCTTTTACCATTTCTTTGTCCTCCACTGGACTTTCTTCCTACAAAAAAAAAAAAACCCTAAAATTTCCTTGTTCTCATTTATTTGAATTTGGATGATTCAATAAAGATTTTAATGAAATGCAGAATTACACAAAGAAAGATTTGTGTTTTGCTTTGAAAAACTAGGAACTGTTGGCTAAAAAGATCATTTGTAATTTCAAATAAAGAAACCATAATTCACCTTTTATTGTTTAAAAAAGTTCATAATAAGCATAACAAAGAAAAAAATAGCCTTGGGTCAAAGTTAAATACAAAATAACACATGAACCACTTGAGTCTAAGCTTCTTAAGTCCATATAATTGCTCTGTTGAACCTTATTCTAAATTCTTTATTTTATCCTTCGTTACAGAAAGTGAATCATAAAAAAAATATTTGCTTTATTACAGATTTTTAGCATATTGTTTCAAGAAATTAAAAAGATGGTCAGATTTTCATCATGAAAATATAGCACAATAAAGCACTGTTTCAACTTTTTGTTTTTTTGGAGAAAGCAATGGATAGGATGAGTCACTCACTTGTTTTTATATTAACAATGTCAAATCTTCTTATCATAGGCCTTTCTCCAAACCTACAGCTTAACTGATGCCTGCATACAAGAATTTTAGATTTCCATGTGCATGATAATCAACTATTTTATACATTTATTTATTTATAATCTAATCTAGTTAATTTATTATGATTTTATAAAATTATGTCATATCTCTACTTAAATTGCATAAAAGATGCATAGAGTGCAGGAATTTATACATCTAAACTACAGTTTTTATTTAAAATCATATCCCTTTTTATATCTGAATTAATTAAAACATAACGCAATTGATATTCATCTTTCATATATGTGTATTATTTTTTTTACTTTGTATTTGAAATACAGAATTCTGAAACCTCCTATACAGCTATCATTTTTTTTTAAATGAAAGTAGCCATATTTTAGGAATCAAACCTTTTGTTTTATTTTGTATTCTCTAATACAAATAGTTTAATAGATCTTGTGAAGACCAGATTCAATGAAATATAATTCTAAATAGCTGGGTTTTTTTGCTAGCTCAAAATATTATTTTTATATTATTAATTTTTGTTTTATTTTGTACTCTCTGATACAAATAGTTTAATAGATCTTGTGAAGACCAGATTCAATGAAATATAATTCTAAATAGCTTTTTTTTTTTTTGCTAGCTCAAAATATTATTTTTATATTATTAATTTTAAGTGATTCAGCTACTTACCATCGCTCGTTCTTGGTCAAACTCTAGACATCCTACACCATCAAGTCTAATGAGATCTACCCACCCTCTCCACATCACACACACACCATTCAATATAAATTGAGATTTTAAATGAACCTGAAAAACACAAAGGAAGACAAAATAAATGCCAAGTCATATTAATGACCTATCCTTTATACTTATTTTTATTTTACTTCGGGTACAAAAAATAGTCCAGAAAATGTCATCATGAATAAGATTGATCTTGAAAGAAATATATATACAATTATAGAAAATCTTTATAAGACACCAGGAATTAGTTTGGTTTTACATGTTTTGGATGTTCCTTCAGAATTAAAGATTATTACATCCTAACCAAACCTCCTGCAGGACTGCGGGGGATACAAGTGGGTAGGCATCGAACCCAGGACCTTTGAGACAGTCTAGAGCACATACTAGTGGTAAAGTATTCAATAGTTACATTATTCAATAACAATTACAAAAAGATGTCCCAAAATTATCACCACTTTCTTCAGCTCTCTATTTTTGAAACAAACTTTTGCTTTGGAATTTTCTTAACATATTCATTGTGATTGCAGGACACATGTTGGACATTTTGTTTTTATAAAGATGTTGAAATTTTTTTTTTAAAGAATTAGGCCCTAACATATCTTTCATAATTTTAGTTGGAATACATTTTTTGTGTATTAATCCTGTTATAGTTAAAGGTCAGTTTTGTAATCACTTTATAGTTTGTATTTATTGGTACTGTGTAAAAAATATTTTCTCTAGTAATAACTGTAAAAGACTTTGTTACATTGTACAAATTGTAATGAAGTCTAGATAAAATTTAAATAAAATTAAATAACTAAAATAATTTAACGAGAATTTCTTATTTACTGTGAAATACATTTCTTATTATAGTTATGAAAAAAAACAACTTGTCTATTAATACTAACATTATTTTATAATTACAATTGTAATAAGAATTTAAAATGTAATTCAATGATAAAAATTTAAGTGAAATATAATCTATTTGAAGTAATTGTCAAAGAAGAATATTTTTCAAATAGTTAAATTAAAATTAATCAAGAATTTTATTTTTTGAATAATCAGCCTTTATTTTATAACTAATTATGTGGTGCATAAATATGTTATTATTGACTAAACAGATTTATGGTAGAGACTGTTCAAGAGGTTAAGCTCATGGAAATCTTCTTGAATGTAACCTTTTGAAACAATCTGTGAATTCATTTATTACAATATCATTCCAAGTTATAATATTTTTCCTTTTTTATTTCCCATTAAAAAAAGTGAATGTTATCAATAAAACTTAGACACAGATTTGACAGATGGTACAAATATAGTATCTAGATTAAGATTTTTGTTCAAAGTTGTATATCTATAATCTATATCAATCAATGACTAGACTATATTTAGATCTATAGGTTATAGATTATTATACCGGCTTAATTTATTAAATGCAAAAATATCTGAAACTAAATTAGATAAAATTATAAATGCTAAGTAAAAGAATGGAATCAAATATTAACTATATAATTTAATTTCAATAAGATTATTGATTTTTTTTTAGAACCATTGTAAACTTGACTAGACTCAAATTCAAGAAAGACTGGAGATCTAGAAGTAGAAATCAGCAGTGAGTAGATACGATTAAGATTAGTGAAAATCTAGATTCTAATTTCTAGATCAAAGAGATTGAGATCTAGAAAAGTCAGTCTAAGTAAGTCTAGATCTAAACTGATTTAATCAATTTACTTATAATTGAGTTATTGAGATGTATCCATGCCATCAAATCAAAATGTTTATTTAATAATTTTAGTTCACCTAGTCGCTAGACTAGATCTAGAATTTAGATAATCATAAGATAGATCTAGATTCTAGAACTAGAATCAACTAGTTTATTGATCTCTAGAATCTAGAGTTAAGTCTAGATCCTAACACAAAAAAAAGTTGTATTTTAACTATTTAAAATTCTATATAGTATTATATAATATATACTAATAAGTCTAATATAGACTCTCTAGATAGATCCAAGCAATCTATTCTAGATCTATAATTTAACTATAAAATATACTCGCGATCTAATATAATCTAAGTCTGTAATAATTATACTAACAATACTAGTGACTAGTATAAGAGTCTATACGTACGAAGTTAAGGAGGAAGGGATTTATTTGGTCGTTAGACTAAAAAACTTTACTGACTTTCGACCTTAATCTATAATTAGATCTATATATTACTAGTTATAGACTCTATATATTTATATAGAACTAGATCTATAACAAATCTGTAATATAATGATAGGTAGTCTCCCTGTCTCTATCCCTACGCCTATTCGGCCTGGGGCGCTTAGGCTGGCTTGACACTAATCTAATCTAATGTCATTGACATTGACTCTCCTTAGGTCTGGATACTTATTTTAATTATAATAATTATTATTTAATTTAATTATGATTTAGATTTTAGAACTAAATCTAGATCCACATATGAATTAAAACTTTTTTAGTCTACATTTAAATAATCTAGATCTAGGCAATTTTTTTGTTTAATAACTTAAGCTATCTAAACAGATCTAGACTAGATTTATTTTTTCTATTTAGACGTTCTTTTTATTGTTCACTTCTGCTTTTTATTTCGTTGCGTTACTTTATGCAATCTAGGTCTAGATCTATTTCCGGTATTCTTCGCAAACAAGTTTCAGATGACGGAGAACACTCGTGCATCTAATTAAATTCCGTACGCCGTCAGCCACCGAGATCAAGGACGTTTTTACGAGTGTGTAACCCCGTTAGGAAAGAAGAAAGAGACAGGGGTTTCCCAAAAACGATAAGTAGGGCGTGTTTCCTTGCACTATGGGGAAGAAAGTGTGCCACATTGTTTCGACACTTAGATCTAAAACTATGTATTGAGTGCAATTATATTGATTACATGATTTACATCTAATGTAACTAATAAGTTTTGATAATTGAAGATCGCACAACATATTTGTGTAAAATAATTTAACTAATGTGTCTATGTATATTATCAAAAAACTAGGTGTTCACGTTATAAATAAATAAACTCTAGTTTAAATACGGTTGTTTACAAGATACCCTTTAATATTATGTATCATACGTGTAGGATCTGTTTTATTACACCGTTAGACTTAATAAGTGTCTTGGTTTCAAATGTTTTAATTATTAGTAGACTTTTATAATCGCTAAAAGTATTACGACTATGGTCGTCATGTAGATCTTGAAAAAATCAATTATCGTCCATTCCGAAGTCATAGAGAGGGGTTCTAGAAGACATGGAGAGGAGTAATAGAAGACATGGAAGTACTTTAAGACAGAGAGAAGTACTAGAAGACATAGAGAGGAGCAGGCCTACTAGAAGACAGAGAGATGTACTAGAAGATATAGAGAGGAGTACTAGAAGACATAGTGAGAAGTACTAGAAAATATAGAGAGAACTACTAAAAGACATAGCGAGATGTACTAGAAAGGTCACAACGTCTCCACGTTGGAAAATAAAATTGTTAATTTTAAACTTTCTTTCCATTTCTTCTTTCACTGAGCTGTGGAGTGGGGAAAGGCGGGGGGAGGGGGCGGTCGTTGAAGGGGGGCTGTTTCCTTGATATCACCATCTTTTCGATTTATCGATGTCTAGTGAACAGGGGACGACGACAACAACAAAAGGTAGTTAATCTAGAAACACACAATTGGCAGCACTAGATTTTCTGTTGATTAGACTTGTCAAGTTATAGTCTTAAGGACAACAGTCAGACAGGCTGCACGTTCTCTAAGACCCTCCCACCCCCTTTCATTATGTCAGGTAGCAACGCTCACCTCAGACGAAGAACGTAAAGGATTAAGGATCCCCACCCCACGATACCAACAGTCAACAATTATGTGCACGCAGGAACACCTACGCAGTACGCAGACGCGTAATTTGGCGCGCAATTCTATTGACCGCATTCAATAATAAGCCCAGCCTAGAGCGGAAAAGTGGGGGAGGGGGACTTAGCAAACCTTGAATGAAGTCGCGCGACGACTCTTCAACAACCACAGGGGCATGTGTGGCGAAGACTTTGTATATATATATATATATATATATATATATATATATTTAAAAAATCTTTCTTCTAGTGTCATACATATTTATGAACTCCTAGCCAAGTGATGACAAATTAGCATTTCTAAATGTACACCTGCTGTAAAGTTATTGATGGTGGTTAGAAAAAAGAGGATGTTAGCAGTTGATTTGGTTTTGTTTAAGAAAATAAACAGTTCGGCTTCATTTGGTTTGTTTGTGTTTCTTATTTATGTTAACACATGTGGTTGATGCTATGATTTAAGAAAAAAATTACGCTGCTCTTGCATGGCATGTAAAGCCAAACCTTTAATATAAACAGGAGCGTAGTTCAACTATAGGACTTACGCTAACCAGGAGATATACCAATTATTTGAAGACCCATCATTTCGACGAAATTATACAACGAAATAGACTCAGTTGCAGATGTCACTATGAAAGAATGTTAGAGAACAGAGGAGCGAAAATAGTATACGGCAAAACCGAGCCCCAGGACAAATCACAAATAGGCTACCATGATGCATGTGATTTGTGCGAATAAATCTCTTTTCGACCGACAAAAGCGCCCCCCCCCCCCCCCCCCCCCCGTGCTTTTAAGTGCAGAGACAGACGTAAGTGAATACTTACATCCTTACATTTGAACATCGTTTTAAAACAAATGTGAGTTCAAATAAAAAGTTTAAACATTATATTGGAACCACGTGAGAAGAGATTTGACTGGAAGAGGCCGCAGTTGTAGAATTCATTGATGCGTGCCTGTAACGGAACATTTGAAGACTAGCTAGGTTTTTTTTTTAAGTTTTATTTTTAAATGTCAAGTTTGTATTGAAATTAACAAATTTATTTGCCTAAAACAAGAAAAACATCCAAAGATACATTTTAAAAGACAACTTATAGAGCGATTGTATCATGTCTCACATTCGAAGACCGCATCACAAACGAAGAGATTAGAGACGGTTGTTACAGCAATTGGACCCCCACGATGACCTGTTAACTACTGTCCAAAAAGCAAACATTAAAACTCTATGGCCATATTACAAGGTCGTCAGTGTTCACAAAGACCTTTCTACAGGGATCAGTACTAAGAATAAGAAGAAGAGGCAGACAGAGAAAGCGATGGGAAGACAACATAAGAAAATGTAACGGCCTGCCAGTGAAAGAGATTCTACCCAAGGCAAAAGACAGAGAAGGAATAGAGAAAGACGGTCGACAAATCATGTGTAATGTGTGGTGCTCCAACGGCCCAACAAACTAAAGGATCGGCGAAGATGAACTAGAGAATGTTAGATTGAAAAAAAAAAACAATCGAAGATTTTTTACCCCGCCCCATTTCTCCCCCCCCCCCCCCCCCCAAATAAAGAATCCTGGTTAAGCGGGTGTATACATTTACTAGAATTTATAATATTTCAATGGTAAATCTTAAGATCTAGACTTAAAAGACTATACGATTTTCCTGGACATTAATTTATGAATGCGGTAATACCCGAAGACGTAGAGTCCTTTCAAGGTAAATATTTTCTATGAAAAATTATAACTGTCAAACTAAAATTTTCCCGTGTGGCCAACGAGCTAGTAATTCTTTCTTCAGCGATATACACCATCGTTTAAATTTCTAGGAAAATC
The DNA here is from genome assembly GCA_030265305.1 of Biomphalaria pfeifferi. NCBI lineage: Eukaryota > Metazoa > Mollusca > Gastropoda > Planorbidae > Biomphalaria > Biomphalaria pfeifferi. Next base: position 1,292,948 of record JASAOG010000198.1, on the reverse strand, counting down.
GTTAGAGCAATTTTCGAGATCCGTATCCAGGTTCCAGGAAGATACGAATTGATTAGAGGTATAGTAATAAAATGTAACTACTATATTTATTTATAAATCCCAAGCAGAAGTTCAATGTGACAATATCATACGTACTATTGGAGTCCAAAGTGGCTAGATCTCAAAAAAGTATTTTTATAAGGCTATAGCCCTTACACTATTTGATTTAAATGACGCGATTTCTAGAGCCATTTGATTAAAACTTGACTAAATCTCACGCACTTTTTGAACGATTCAAATAGTGCTGTATTTCACGAATTTCTTTTATATTTGGAATATATCATATGCACATAGACATAAATAAATATAGACTGGCCGATAAAAGAGTTTTATGAAACGAAAATTTGTGACTTGCAATTTTGTGTACTTTATTATATAGCAGTGTAGTTTTGTTTAATCTCTAACTTTTCAGAATTCAGAAATCCGACAACAATAGATATACATGTTTTCAAGTTACATGAAGTTATTTTGTTTTTCCAGTCTATACCAATCGATAACTATGCCCATCCACTATTTGATTTATATTGGAGTAAATCCTTCCAACTGTTTTATTTAAAAAGCGCTACAAAAGATATTCAGCTTATTGATTCTAACGAGATTAGGCCTATATCTGACGAACTCCGTGGTTAAAATGGGAATAGGGCCTATATTCCCACTCACTATTATAAATTGGGCTATAACATGCTGTTGTTTTTTTTTAAATCTATTCTTCGCAATGAAATTTGACTCCAGCTTTTAACATCATCGAGGCGGGATGATATAATTGTTTAATTGTCAAATGATTGTTTTATTTTAATGAATAAAAAAAAAAAAAGAATTACTACGTGTAGGGTGGGATGGAAAAGGGGGTGGGTGTTGAACTCTACAGCTCTACAAGAGAAGGTTGATGCGTAGGTCGTATGCCAGACCGAGGCAACAAAATGTTGATGTCTTCTCAGTTAATGACAATTAGCGGACGGAAAATGTTGACAACTTTAAGCGAGTTTTCGTCAAAATATTTTTTTTTTTCAATAGCTGTATTTTGACAATGGGAAGGTCACGTGTCCACAACGCAATAGTACCACCATAACACGTTGTACTGGGTTCTGAAAGGAGTTTTTTTTTTTTTTTTCAAGATGCAATAGAAAGGAATCTTTAGAGTCTTACACATTTGTCTTACTCAAGTCTGAGTCTTAGAATTAAATGTTATAGTGTAAGAACTGTCTAACACTAAGACTGTTTTAGTGATCCGTGTTGGAAATTTGTTGTGATTACAAGGACTCTTTTCTCAAATAAAAACAACATTCAGATCAATAGAAAAAGTGACAACACACAGACGTCTTGATCCTTTTCACGTTTCTTAGTCAACGAGTGACGTCTGACAGAGGAAGGAACTAATAAGTTATTTGTTTGGAACTTTGCAGCCATGTTCATTAATGACAATCTCGGAAGTCACTTTGAGACACAAGCCGCTTAGATATTAGGTTTAAACCCTAATGTTAGTCTTACGTGTGTTTTAAAATGTTACTTCCGATCTGAAGATTCCAATGTAATGGCTGCTTAGTTGTGTGGTGTTTGCTCTAGAATCTCTTCATCACGATGGTCCCTTAGTTGTGGCCGATTGGCCAGTTAAAAATCAAAGGTTTAGAATGATATGCATTTATCAAAATTTTCTGATAGTTTTTATATTACACGCGGTTCGATTTTTTAAAAACATATTTTAACAAATACATTTCCAACAAGCAAATAAATTAACATTGTATTCAAACATTTTTTGTAAGCTAATAAATTAACATTATATTAAAAAAAAAACATTTCTGTGTAATACTGAAATGTCTTACCTTGCCAGGTTCTACGTCAAAATTGACAAATTCACTTGTGGGTATTCTATCTTCAGGTCTCTCTGACCAGGCGTTAGGAGAAAAATTTAATTGGAGATTTGTACCAGTGCAAACGAATGCCTGAAAAATAGAAGTGGTAAATGACGTCATCAATATTTGAGTTAGTTTATTTGGAGTTTGTCCGAGACCATTCGTTATAAAAGGCTTCAACACTGACATTCAACGTCACAACCTGTGGGCAGATTAGACCAGCAGCTCGTTGCCACATTGTACAGACCTGTGACGTGGCAACGAGGCATTGGTCTAAATTGCCCACAGATTGTGACGTTGCAGGTCAGTGTTCAGGCCTTCTATAATGATTGGTTTGGGATGGTCATTCTTATGTGCATTACAAGATAAACGTTTTGGGTATCTCCCAGATTAACATCTGTTCAATGCTCATTTCTGTTTGTGTGATGTCTGATGCTTAATTTGTTTTTAAAACTTCTTTTACAAACTAATACATGATTAAGGAATTAATTATTTGTTTCGATTAGTACACAGAATTAATCAAAATGAAAAAGAAAACCGTGAGACCACTTTAATAAATCGTAATAAAATGATAAAAACGTAATGCCACGTTAATAAAATATAAGACCACGTTAATAAAATGTAAGACCACGTTAATAAAATATAAGACCACGTTAATAAAATATAAGACCACGTTAATAAAATATAAGACCACGTTAATAAAATATAAGACCACGTTAATAAAATATAAGACCACGTTAATAAAATATAAGACCACGTTAATAAAATGTAAGACCACGTTAATAAAATATAAGATCACATTAATAAAATATAAGACCACGTTAATAAAATATAAGACCACGTTTATAAAATATAAGACCACGTTAATAAAATATAAGACCACGTTAATAAAATATAAGACCACGTTAATAAAATATAAGACCAGGTTAATAAAATGCAATGCCACGTTAATAAAATGTAAGACCATGTACCCAAATAGTCTTTAGCCATGTTTAAAGACTGAAAATAAAATAGACAATAATTAGAAATCATCTTTAGCTTACTGAACACAATTATGCATAAGTTTTGCTTTTTTTTTTTTTTTTTCCATGGAGAAAGAGCGCTACATTTTGTATAACCTATTTATCGTGGCGACCAAGTTTTCAAGAGTTTTGCTTTCAAATCAAGAATGTCTTTAATCCTTGAGTTCAATATTCTCTAATGGAAATCAGACATTTGTTTGGGAGGGTAAAGGCTGGCCACAATTTCTTGTTAAACTTTAACCACAAATATTGATGAATCTGCCCTACAGGGTCCCGACTGTACATACTTCTATCAACGCATTTCCCATAAAACATTACAGCAAAGTCCAAAATGTTTGACCCGAGAAAGAAGGCAAAATGGCGGGCAGTTAGTCAACAAAGATGAGCGCTCTTTCAGATATGCCCCCCTCTACCATATCTGTTCCTCTTTTCCCCTCCCATCCGCTCCCACTCCCAGAAAGAAACACAAAGCCAGAGAAGTTGCGCCATGTCAATGTTGGCAGTACGTTCAAGTTTATTGTATTGAACTCAACAGAATAGTATAGAGGTCTAGCATCGTATAGGTCAAAGTGACTAGAAGTGACTCAGTGGCGTAGGTAGGTCACGTTCTTGGAGGAGAAGTGGACGAAAAAGAAAAACCGCCAAAAGTTGAAATATTGCAACGCAGTTCTAAAGCGCAATACTTGAAGGGAAACAATTCTTTGGCATTGAGGTAAATAGAAATTGGTTTGAATCTACAAATTAGAAGAAAAATATATAAATGCTTGTTGTTGTTGTTTTTTTTAATTAACGACAGTATCTCCTTTATAAAACCTTATAGAGCGATCATTTTGCTCTTAATAACGAATGAATGTTAGATTTTAAAAAAAGGAACATTTTTAGTACGCCTCCCCCCCCCCCAGGAAAAAATCCTGGCTAAGCGAATTACTAAATCTACTAGACCTAATAATATTCTAATGGTATGCTATTAGATCTAGACTTTGAAGACAGTGGGAAAAATGAACATTAGTTTATTTAACTTTCAAATGAATAGGCACAGACATGTATATATTAATATATGTCTATGTGAATAGGGCCTATAGTCTGTTCAAAATAAATATTTTCTAGTCCTCTAGCCAAATTGAAATTAATTTGTGTTAGACTTTGACAAAATATTACGATCAAAGGAGAGTTTTCCTTAGTCAGACCAACGAGCTAGTCATTCCTTTCCCAATCCTAAACAGCAACTGTCAATTGTTTTGTCCATCCTTGTTTTGCAACTTGAGGTATTGTAAAAATATGATAGAACACGAAATGGAAGCCTACCATACTCTCGTCTTTAAAGCTAGGTTTCCATTCACGTATAATACTAGGCTTTATTACAGATCCTAGGCTAGATTTCCATTTCAGGATCCGAGGGTCAAACCTGACCAGTGACATACAGCCTCTCAAGCTTCTCACAGTGCAGGAAATCGGATATTAAAGAAAAACGTCTGGATCGGACAGTGATGTGCGTGTCGGAAATTTATATACGACAGATGTTAAGTATGTCTGTAATAGTTGTCAAATTTAGCCAGAACTCAAGCTTTTATTTGTAATTTCATTGTATTGTTATTAATATTGGCATAATCATTTTAATAATATCATTTTATTTTTAGTATTATTTTAGTAATATTATTTTATTTTTAGTATTATTTTAGTAATATTATGTTATTTTTAGTATTATTTTAGTAATATTATTTTATTTTTAGTATTATTTTAGTAATATTATTATTGTTTTAGTATTATTTTTATTTTAGTATTATTTTTATTCTTCTTATTAATTTTTTTATTATTATTATTTTATTTATATTATTATTATTATCTTATTATTATCATTATTATTATTATGGAAATGAATTAATATTCATTCTCTGACACTGCCAGGGTCAAGCTTCGCTAAAGAGAAACAAAATTCATTGTAGTCCCTTTAACAGTTTCCACTGAGGAATTTTCTGGTGATGTGGCTTTACCTACTGTTATTATTATTATGGGAGTAAATCAACAGTACTGTATGCAATTTAAACATTCGTTTTGAGTTTGGAATGAATATTAACAATATATTTTTTAAAACTTTTTCACATCACACTCATTATGTAATGACTTACGATCCCACCTTTTTTTTAAATAAGTTAATTCTCATTTGTATTACTTCTAGGCAATGGTTGACTAAAATATAAGAACTATCTTATGAAACAATTTCTAGTTGCAATGTCTTTGTTGCTGTCTCGTTATTTATATATGGACTCTATAAGAATGTAAGAAATGGTACAGTGAGAGAGGGGGGGTAGAGTGGCGTACGGAGGGAGAACAAGGGAAGAAACGCCATTAAAAGAAAGCAGTCAAATCGGGCAGTATAAAAGACGTTCTTGCCCGCTGATAGTCACAAGAGGCAGTCAATAAAGCAGTCATTAGGTCTGATGTTACATACGGGCCCACTATGCGAGCCCGACTTCAGTTTTCTTCAAGAAGCTGCTAGCGCGAGTCCAAACTTGAGCGCTGGTAACAGATTGGGAAATTCATTGAATGGGTAAGAGGTAGATGCCCTTGTCACTCACCTACACGAGAAATGGCTTCCCGATGGAGAGTTGAAACGTTCTCAGGACATTGCCATTCAGACCAGTAGAGTACATCGTAACGAAATAAACGTTTTGTTTTTTTTTACAACTAGGCATGAGACATCCCCCCCTCCCTAATAAAAAAAAGTCTTCCTTTTTTTTTTCCCTTGCCCAAGTCCACCCCCGCTAATTTCAGCCATGGAAGCAAGAACCGTTAGAAGCAGTTTACAATTCAGAAATTATTGTTTTTGTTGTCAGAAAAGACGCACACATACACACAAGCGCGTACACTTGACTAGATGTCAACAAATTATCTACAGTAAATTATGACATCGATCGCCTGCCAGAAATAGTGCGCTCCACCCGCGCACCTTCCACTTTGTCCTCGTTGTGCCGGTAACAATAAGCAGGGGAGATAAACGGGTATTTGAAACTATCTCACAGAAAGCTAGAGTTGCTTTCATGGTATAAAGCAAAGAACGTCTTTAAAAAACCAAACCAAAAAACTATGGCATCTATTTCTCTAACTCTAGTATTTGACTATTAGTTATTCTATTATGATCACCTAGATACTATTTTACATCTTCTGACCGTTCTCTTGTCCACTCAGGTCAATTCGGAACAACCTACTGGACGTCCTAACATATTTGTTCTCATTTTTATTTCTTAATTTTAGCGTCTTTTTATTTGTTTTTGCCACAGGGTTGTCCAGCTCAGACTCTTATCGCCGACCCCCCACCCCCCGCCAAATTACCCTATTATTTATAAATGAATAAATGTGTAATAGTTCGTTGAAAGAAAATGCTATCACTTAATTTCCAATACTTTTTTGTCTATTATATTTTTTGAATGCATTAAGATGGTGATAAAGACACATGATAAACCACTCTTGTGTGTGTCCCTTTTTTGTTACATTGGGACTAATGATGTTGTCTGTGAATTTCAAACAGAACGTAAAGGTGTGTTACTTTGTTTGAAGTCTCATGTTTTAAAATAAATCCAAAATAGCGGCCATTTAATTTCATATGTTTTGTTTTTTGTATATATTTCTGCTACTTTTTTTTTGAAATAACGAATGTTTAAAAAAAAATAATTGAAAAGCTATTTTTAGCAGAGATAAGTATTTTTTTTTTAAGTTCAACATATTATTACGGTGTCCTTGGGCGGTTCAAAATATTTTTTAAACACTTAAACATCACATAGTCTTTGTATTTGTTTTCAAGCCTGAGCACAATGTGGATGGCTGCCTGACCGCGTGGTGTGCGCTCTGGACTGTCGTCTCAATGGTCCCGTGGTCAATCCCCTCCACCCCCACCGGCCATCCTGCGGTAGATTAGGATTAGGATGTAGACCTAATCATCTTCAATCCTAAAGGAAGACAAGGGAAAGGTGTGACAAGACAACGTCTGATGTCAAAACTAAAACTTTTTTCTTATTCATTTCTTCAAGTTTACTAGCCACTCATTCGCTAATTTATTTTTTTTTTGCTAATTAAAACACAAACTTTTTTTTTTCAGTTATAATCCTAACTTCCTAAGACTATTACAAACTTTAAATCTCATAGATATTTTGCTAAGAAGTGTATTACAGTGTAGGCCTAGGCGACACCTTCTCTTTAGTAGGATATTTAATCTTAATAAAAAAATTAATCCTTTTCATAACTCCATAATTTTCTAAACGCCTACTGGCTAGATTTGATTTGCTCCCCACTGCTATAGGCTGGCGTGTCACTTATAGCCACTCCCAAATTTTGTTGAAACCCTAACAGCCTATAACCTACTATTCTTTTTTAGTAGTCTATATTTTCATAAAGAAATTTATTTTTTTTTTAAAGTGGTACTGGGTAGGGGGTTTGGAGGACCAGCAATAAGTACTTCTTTTTCCTTCGAAAAATTAAACAATAAATATGGGCGTAGACTCGAGACCTAAGCCGGGCCCCTAAGTAGTTGACAGTTAGTAGAGTCAATGCCCTTGGGAGTAGTTTGTCAAATAAAAGTAATAATTTTTTAGGTCCGATTAAATATTGTTCAAATTGTACCTACTGAATGTAGCTTACGCGGATTCAGTAAGCAGTAGCCTACATTGATAAAGTAGCCTAAAGGATTAACTACATTAAATGGTTTCAATTAACCCGAATAACCCATACTTATGAATGAAACGAACCAGGACAAGATAGATCTACACGACTTACTGATCACAAGAAAAAGTGTCCAACTTACCAAGTCAGCGTGACCTTCTCTACAATCTGAATGAAATCGAAGTTGCCTTTCATCGATCGGTCTGTCTCGATATCCAGTATATCTTACCTAATAATTATATCAATAGAGAGAAAATAAAATCGTTCAATTTCACGAATCAATAAATCCATTTGAGAATAAAATCACAACCACACGAAAAAAAACTATCTAAAAAAAAAACACACTTCCAATAATCATGAATTATCTACCTATGCTATAGACTTAAGTCTCCAGACGAACACTCCCTGGAAATCCCATTCGAAAAAAAAATTTTAAAATTCATATGAACCGGCGAAAAGTCAAACCAATCTTACCTCGTTTTCCCTACTTAATTTCCTAAACAGTTCATCATTTTCAAACGTAGCCCGTTGGTCGGGTACGACCCGCGGCATAGCGAAAAGAAACCGTCTCTTCAGTTCACTGTACAATGTGTTCACTAGGAATGAAAACATGCTGTCTGAGAGATCTTCATTCATTTCTAGGCCACTACAAAATTTGACATGTTGCTTCATACCTTCTTAATTTTCATTGGTCGATAGTTCGTGATTCGTTGGGGAATCTCGACGCTTTCGTCCACGGAAACTACCATATAAGGATTATTTACTTCCGAAGCTTTTTTACGTCAGACTCCGTTTTCGTTCGGTGGAACGACTGCAATCGCAGCTACTTAATATTCATAAGGTCTTCTATATAAGGAATATTCCGTTTTAAGTTTAAGTTATTCGGTCTCCGTAAAAGGACAGTGGTGACCTAGTTTCACACGAGCGTTTCTTGGTTGGATATTTTAAAAGAAAAAAAAAAATGTCAAGCGGAAATTGACGTCTCCGTCGTTTTTTTTTTTTTTTTAAGCGGGCGAAGAGTAGGAACTCCACGCTAGGGTTCCCCCGTCGATCAGCTGTGTGGAAAACTCCAAGCCAACCACACAACAGCCTCGCTGGCTGGAGAGCGTGCGGAACCAAGCCGTTTTTTGTTGTTTTTTTTCATCTCTCTCCACCATTTCTTTGATCAAGGATATCATGTTTTAAATGTATTGGCCATTGTTCTACTTAAGACTAATGCACCATTTAAAAGTGCAATATTTTCAATTATTCTACGCCACACGTGTCTTTTTAAAAGTACATTTGAAAAAAAAGGGGGTGGGGGGAGATGCAATGTCGGCGATGGAGGTTATTATCAACATATGACTCTCACCTTTTCCCACGCATAAAATGAAATCTCGATGTCAAAAAGCATTTCCCGCATTGCGCAAACTAATTGCTTACCTTCTGGACATCGAGCACAGCGGAACTGTTCAACGCCTTCATTTCAAGGTATTAACTGCGCCTCGCTAAACAAGCTGTTGATATTTCTTGTATCGTCTATGTTGGCTCACGTGCTGAGACCATACTGTACCATTGTCAGCAGTAATTTAAAAGGAAGGAATGGAGAGGGGTAAATGTATAAGTGTGACTCTCCTACAAGAAAATTTTCGGCCCACACAAGTATAACGCCTATTCATTGTTGACATGGTGTGGGGGAGTATGAATTTAATGTGATTCAAGGGCGGAGAAAAAAAAAAACAAAAGCATAGTTCTGACCGATTTATTAGGACTTCCATTTAGTCGTCTAATGTCAGTGACTAGCATAAAAAAAAAAAACAACTGTGGACGAGAAAGTGTGATACTGTTATGTCAGTCCCTCCACTGAGACCTGCCACCAATGTTTAGTGGTCTAGCAAAGATGATTAGGAGAGTACAGTCGTTCATGTTGCATGGATCCAGATAAATGTTTTGATTTTCTTTTTTGCATTTGGTGAATTATTGTAAAAAATTACAAATGCTTCAGTAAACAAAAATTGTTACGTTTAATGTTTATCCTAGTGCTAATTTAGTGGTTTATTTACAATAGACGCCTATTCTTTGGTAGTGTTAGTGAGTGTTACTTTGTTACCTTAATATGTACGAGTGTTACTCTGAAATGTAAGAGTGTTACTTTGTTATGTTTTATACATTAAAAAATTGCCTTCAGAATCGATGATTATGACGTCATAATTCAGCCGTCCTGATGGATGGTAGAGGGCAGGATTCGAACTCTGGGGAACTGTCCGAAGTGCATTCCCTCCACCAGGTAATCATCCTACATTGACAGTCCGAAGTATATTCCCTCCACCAGGTAATGATCCTACATTGACAGTCCGAAGTACATTCCCTCCACCAGGTAATGATCCTACATTGACAGTCCGAAGTACATTCCCTCCACCAGGTAATGATCCTACATTGACAGTCCGAAGTACATTCCCTCCACCAGGTTATGATCCTACGTTGACAGTCCGAAGTACATTCCCTCCACCAGGTAATCATCCTACGTTGACAGTCCGAAGTACATTCCCTCCACCAGGTAATGATCCTACGTTGACAGTCCGAAGTACATTCCCTCCACCAGGTAATGATCCTACGTTGACAGTCCGAAGTACATTCCCTCCACCAGGTAATGATCCTACATTGACAATCGGAAGTATATTCCCTCCCCCAGGTAATGATCCTACATTGACAGTCGGAAGTATATTCCCTCCCCCAGGTAATGATCCTACATTGACAGTCCGAAGTATATTCCCTCCACCAGGTAATGATCCTACATTGACAGTCCGAAGTACATTCCCTCCACCAGGTATTCACGAGTGTGAGTGAAGACAAAAAAAATACGCGCGGACAGTCACTCACCTCACTACTTCAGTTAACAGGTAAGTCAAAGTATCAATTACGAATATTTTAAAACGTGCAGTGATTTATGACCCGAATTGTATCGTATAGTTTACAGGGAAACTATTGATTTGGTGTAAGATCAAATCCCACATTGCCACAATCCTCGGGGGCGGTGCTGTGTGGGCAATGCATGTTGATAATTTGACCTCTGGTTGATCTGTCGGTTAGAATGACCCATGTCCGTGATCAATAGAAAATTTATCGTATCAAGCTTGAACAAATATCGATGCCCCCCCCCCCCTCATTCCATTACGCAATACAACTGGCACGAAGAGTACGCAGCAGAGTTTGTCACTTTTAAAAATTAGCGCATCTTCGCAATTTCATCACATCTCATCTGTCCCTTGACTTTCGTTGTAGGGTGGCTGTTACAGTTTGGTAACATGATCGCCCCCCCCCCCCCCCCCCCCACTTTTTCCGGTCAGCAGCTGTTTTTAACAGGATATCAAGAGAGAGGCCGGTCCATTCGTTTACATTGTTCAGCCAGCTTTTCTTTGGACGACCCTTTCTTCGAGCTACCTCCACTGTACCTTGAAGGATGACTGTGGTCAGTGAGTCATGTCTTACACTATGACCCAACCAGCTCAGCTTTACATGGAGGGCAAAAAAAAAAAAAAGATTTTGGTAGCAGTATTGGGGCAGTAGAATGAAAACGTTTAGAAAAGTAGGGGAGGATGCACAGAGGCATAGTGAGGGGGGGCAAGGGGCACGATACCCCGGGTGCCAGCCTCAAGGGACGGAGGCGCCACAAATATTGTAGATATTTTAGTTAGGTAATATATTCTAATGTTATTTGTATTATATTATTATGAAATACTTGTGCTTTTATTTGCCTTTATTTCTATGTCATATTCATGGACAATTGGGGGGGGGGGGGGGGGGGGCGCCAATAAAGTTTCTTGCCCCGGGAGCACGTTTTGTTCACGTTTTGCCTCTGACGGTGCATTCCTTACATCTATTCCAGAGATGAGACTGCTGATACTTGTTTAATCCTGGTTATTTAAACACCTTATGATCAGCTTCAATAAACACACACAAACACTTTTTTTCGGTTGAGGTAACATCGTACATAAAAACCAGCTGCAAAGAAGAATTACATATACAAAAGGGGGGGGGGGGCATTCGGCCTAAATAAACAATGTAACGCAAATAATTTTTTCTTCAACACGAGTCTCAGGAATACTAGAATTCAAGGACCAAAAGTTTGTGTGTGTTTTGGAGTTAATGTTTGAGTGTTTCCAAATGTGATGATGAAGAAAAGGAACATTCATTTTTGGTCTTTGAGAATGATGAAATCACGACAGAGTCTATCATAATGTATGCTACGAACGGGAAACGATCAAGAGACATGAAAGAGTAAAGACGTGTTGTTGTTGTTGTTGTTTTGTGTAGTTAGTAAGTTAGATTTTGTTGAAAATACCATTTTATATTGTAAGTAGTAACTACTTCATTTATTTCCTCTCAAGTGGAATTTGTCTATATTTTAATAAAAGTTTTATTTGGATTTCTTTTTAAAAAGAAATTTGTTCAAGTTATTTCATGTTTTTCAATTTAAAAAAGAAAACGCCTAAAAGGGCCGCCGCTTCCTATTGTGTAATGTGTGCATTGCACGCAAACAGCCGAAGTTTGGGGGTGGATAAATCATTATTCCAAGGTTAATTTTTTCTAGTTTAATAAAAAAAAAAACTTAAATATTTAAATATTTTTGTACATTTTAATTATTCCACCATCCTTTAAAAACTAAAAAAAAAAACGATATTCGAAATAAAAAGTTAGTTTGGAAATTTATAACAAAAATGCATCACAAAAAAAAAATAATAGAGCGGCGCGGTAGGAATTCCCACAGAATTTTCCTACTCATTTCTGGCCTTGAATTTTTTGCGGGTTGTTTGTAATATTTGTTTTGAATGAAACTTACAGAAGCAGCTCAGTCAACACATTTTTTTCTTCTTAGTATATACTTACTACGTAGATCTAGAACTATTATTGTTTAGTCGAATATCCCGCCCTGTACGTAGATCTAGTAATTAAAAAGTCAGTGTTAAAAACATTTTCAATTTTTTTTAATGGCTCTTACTTAAGCAAGTTAAATCTCTGTATAATGTAAAAATAGTTATATTGAGTTCTAGTTCACGAGAGAAGTTTGTTCAAGTTATTTAATTGAAGTTTATTTATTAAAAATATAATACGCCTACATCGGCTCAGCTGTAGACTATTAGGTGTGAAGAGCCAACGCTTGACCAACAACAAGGTGAGTGGGGGGGCGGGGGGGGGAACAAAGTCCTTCTCCAATTGTCTCAGTGACTGGGCAAAACCCCAGAAAATGTTCATGTATTTCAACATGAGGTTATAAAGACCAGAAAATGTTCATGTATTTCAACATGAGGTTATAAAGACCAGAAAATGTTCATGTATTTCAACATGAGGTTATAAAGACCAGAAAATGTTCATGTATTTCAACATGAGGTTATAAAGACCAGAAAATGTTCATGTATTTCAACATGAGGTTATAAAGACCAGAAAAGGCAGACTAAAGTGACTTGAAATACAAAAGCCATTGATGGTGAATCTTTTTCAACGTTCCGTATTATAATGATCATTACGTTTGTATTTCTGAGAGATGTGCACTGTCTCCACAATCATCTGACAGACGCGGATTCGGAAGTGAGTACAAATGTATCCAACACACCACCAGGACAAAATGAAGCAAACCAGAGCTGAAGATTTTTCTTGAATCAATACAAAATTAGTAATCCAAAGTACAAGTTACTTTTTTCTTCTATGTATAAGTAACTTGTACTTTGAATTAGACTAGATGAAGAAAATGTAAAATTAAATTAGAAATAAAACATCTAAGAGGAAAGGAGGAATACGACAACGGTGAGAATATAAAAGATCTACAAAAATGGATTTTAATCAAAGAACGCTGGTACAGTGTCCGGCTCAGTGTCCAGCTCAGTGTCCAGCTCAGTCCTAGTGAAATTGTTTTCGAGAATAAAAAAGGGGCGGAATTTTAAAATTCCTCACGCAGGCGGCCACAACCATCGCGGCGGCTCAGACGCCTTCGTTGGTTGAGTTGTACCGACGAAGCTTATGCTTAGTTACCTTAGTGTTGACAGTCCACTTATATATAGTCAATGAGTTGTATTGACAATGAATGTAATAACACATTTCAACTACCGACCGATCATCAACAGTGGTGAGGTGTTAGAAATAGACAACTGTTTACTATTTACCTACTGGCAGGACAGGAAGAAGGGGGGCTTGTGTTCCAATCATAAAAGAATTAGTTCTGGGGCATCTTAGAATTATCAGACATAAGTATTTTGTGATACACCAGTGAATAAATCGTAGCCGGTGAGTAATGCTTGTTACATATATAATGACTAACAAAACTGTTGGTAAGCCTACCTAATGCTAATAATTCTGCCTTTATATTTGTAATATGTATGGGGGGGGGGGGGGGGAGGAGTAAGGCCTGTGAAGGCCTAATACTTCCGGAAGTAAATACGTGTGTGTGTTAATGATTTGTTTAACATGTAGGACATACGAGAGCACGTGTGTGTGTGTGTGTGTGTGTGTGTTACTCTCGAAGATAAAAAAATTTAGAACATAACCTCAAACAACAGCGTACACTCATTTCCACGCTCACTTCCGATTAGACTGTCTTCTGCTGTCTACCAGTATGAGTATGCTTGTTACGTGTTTGACTTCCGAGAAATCATCAGATCAATACGCGATGTCTGTTCCGCTAGGGTTGCACGTCTTTTTCTTTTTTTTTAATGCGCGATTGATTTTGTCGTCGTGAAATATCAGCGATATTTCGACACCTGATTTGTTGTTGCCCCCGCTATTTTTTTTTTTTTGATAAGCGGTAGCTTGGTAATAGAATGATGAATGGGTGTGGGTTGGGGGCGGTAGAGGAGGAACAAAACTTAGGGAGACAATAGATGTTTAAGGGAGACGATAAATGTTTTAAGGAGACGATAGATGTTTTAAGGAGACGATAAATGTTTTAAGGAGACGATAGATGTTTTAGGGAGACGATAGATGTTTTAGGGAGACGATAGATGTTTTAGAGAGACGATAAATGTTTTAGAGAGACGATAGATGTTTTAGAGAGAAGATAGATGTTTTAGAGAGACGATAGATGTTTTAGAGAGACGATAGATGTTTTAGGGAGACGATAAATATTTTAGAGAGACGATAGATGTTTTAGGGAGATGATAGATGTTTTAGAGAGACGATAGATGTTTTAGAGAGACGATAGGTGTTTTAGGGAGACGATAGATGTTTTAGAGAGACAATAAATGTTTTAGAGAGACGAGTTTTAGAGAGACGATAGATGTTTTAGGGAGACGATAAATGTTTTAGAGAGACGATAGATGTTTTAGAGAGACGATAGATGTTTTAGAGAGACGATAGATGTTTTAGAGAGACGATAGATATTTTAGAGAGACGATAAATGTTTTAGGGAGACGACAGATGTTTTAGAGAGACGATAGATGTTTTAGGGAGACGATAGATGTTTTAGGGAGACGATCAATGTTTTAGGGAGATGATAAATGTTTTAGAGAGACGATAGATGTTTTAGGGAGACGATAAATGTTTTAGGGAGATGATAAATGTTTTAGGGAGGCGATAGATATTTTAGGGAGACGATAGATGTTTTAGAGAGACGATAGATGTTTTAAATGATGAGAGGCGGTGGCAGAAAAATAATCATCCAATGCAATAATGCATACGACCCGCAGACAATTTTCGTCCCGTGACGCGATGCTATCCGGTCCCTAGAAACATCTTTCCACTATCTATAATGAAGCCTTAGAATGGTCCATTGAATTTAATGATTTGTTAATGGTGAGAGCCCAGGGCCGGCCTTAGGTAATTGGAGGCCCTAGGCAAAGTGAATAGGGTGGCACCAAATGAAATGGGAAAAAAAAAACTTACGACCGAAAACTACGCAATGAATTATAAACTGTCCTGTATCTAAATCAAAATCAGCAAATAAGTTAAACTCATATAGCGCCGATAGCACTGATGTGCTTCGTGGACGATTTATGATCACCAGACTAAAAATAACATTTGGACATCTCATCAAAAGGAAGAAACAAAGGTCTTCTAGCATAAGTAGTCTAACAAGTAGATCTAAACATTCGCAAATAAACCTTGAATCGTAGAAGAGACTTCGAGCTAGGCTAGTAGCCTAGACAATAGAGCAATAGAGTTCTTTGTTTGAGATTTATCCGTTTCGCAGTTTTTTTCTCTAAAAAAGAATTTCTGTGCGAGGCCCCAGGCTGCCTAGTTTGCCTATGCCTAAGGTTTCACATGGGTGTTGGAAATATATATCGCCCTACTGATCACTCCAATCGTTGACCACTAATCTAATGCGATGCTGCTGGGGCCTACTCATTCTCTTAATACGACAACTGGTACATTTAAATGGCTTTTTCAGTCTGGCATTTCGTCTCTTGAGGGTTTTAAAGATCGTTGAGACTTGGATGGAAATGAGAGAAATTAGCGTTGTTGTTTTTAATTCCTACTACTACTAGTCAATAAATTATAAACTAGGTCCATATTTTTTTAAATGCCAATTATTTTTCTTCATCTAACCAGCTTGTCCCTGCTGAGCTGTAAGCTCTTTTGTAGTCTGTGCCAATGAAAAGTAACGCACTGTCTTTTTCAGTTGTTCCTAAATGCCAGGACACTCTGGGCTGTTGTGGTGAGGACACATGATATCTTCTCTAAGACTACTTCAGGAGAAATTCTGAGAGACATATCCCTTTCAAACGTTTTTGTTGATTTGACTAAAGCATTTGACATGGTGAGCAGAAGAGGCCCTTTCAAAATCTTTCAAAAACGATGCCCTTCCAAACTACTGAAATTCATTGAGTGCTTGCACGAGAAAACAAAATGTACATTCAATGGAGTCCAATCACCATCTTTTGAGATCAGTAGTGGTGTCAAGCAGGGATATGTGCTCGCACCTAGAGCAGACAAACAAGTATAACTAAAAAAAACAACACTTTAAAAAAATATATATCCTTATCTTATCTTGTAATTAATTTGTAATAGATCTAGACAAACAATGGCAAATGTATGTGATTAGAAATATTGGTATTAATTGTTTTTGTTTAGCGCAACTTTCATGCGCTATGGACCAATCACTTTTTTTTTTTTGGAGCAGTTGTGGGTGAGGGAGGGCAGGTGGAAGGTTTCGTGCTGCCTTTTCAAAAGAGAATTATTTTTTTTAAAGTCGCTCTAGTTGGAATTCAAACTTGAGGTCTAGAGCCTCAAAGAATGAAGGCTAACACGCTAGTCATAGACCTATTCAAGTAAGCCTACTTTTAAAAGATCGTCTACGTAAGGCTTAACCACTAGCGGATCCAGGGGGGGGGGGGGGGGGGGGCGGACGAATTTTAATATAGAATTCACACAATTTGTCTACGAATTTATTACTTATGTTAATAATATATGCTAATTATTTATATTTCAACCTACTTTTAGATTATTTCGCCCCCCCCCCTCAGGCATTTTGGCCGATTTGCTGGGGTCGGGAGGAGGCGATGGCATCTATTCCGCCCCCCCCCCACCCCATAAACTTTCGAGTGGGGGGGGGGGCGTCCAATAAATTTGTAGAAATCCCAGCTTGCAAACAGAATCAATTCAATATCTATAGGATTCAAACGTGTTTTTGGTGTTTTAACCGATCTTTAGATTATGTCGTTCCCCTGTTTTCTGATTGGGTGGGGGGGGGGGCGAATACATCAACTGCCCTTCCCACCTACACTCATTGAGTGGGGGGGGGCGGTCCTACTTTTATGGGGAACATAGTTTGTGAACAAAATTAGTTGAATATCTATATAATATAAGCTACGTATTGATATGTGAACCCATTTGTATATTATGTCGCACATACACTCTAATTTCAAATTTTATCATAAGTAAATATAAAATGAAAAAGGATTGTACCAGGTGGAAGGGGCGATACATGCAATCGCCTTCCGCCCATCGGACAAACCAATACTTTTTCTTTTTGTATTTTAGTTAAGAAATTACAAAATTATAAAAAAAACTCTGTCACTAATATACTTTATATGTGCTATAAATTAAATTCTTAGATCGAGTCACACAACCCTTTTCTTTAATGCCAAATGCAATCATTAATAGAAATTATAAAAAGGAGCTTTTTCATTCTACCGCCCCTCCCTTTCCAGACGAAAGCATGATGTTTTAAAACAGAATAGTCAAATATGGCGACATAGTTTATGTAATTTCACATAAATTTATCATAATTTTTTAAAGAAAGACTTTGCTTCGGAAAATTTAGAATTCATACGAAATTTTTCAGTATAAGAGTAACGATTGAGATGAGTTCTGGACCCAAATATTCTTTTCCAAGTCGCCTTTTTCAACCTTTACTCAATCTGCTATTTTTCTAGTTAAATAAATATGGGACTATAGCTCATAATTTATGCTTCATTCCAAAAATGCAAACAAATTTAGAGTAGTCTAATTGGTCCACTTGATTTCTCCTCCCACTTCCGAAATTTTTTTGTTAGTGCTTTGAATTATAGTTCTGTAACAAAACAAAGCTACAAACATGCTTATTGAACAAAATGTATCACTTACAAATGAGCTTATTTTAAAAATAATTATTATTCTAATTTTTTTTTTCGTCGGAGATCTTCAAAGCCTAAATCTAAATATGTGGGGTATCTTCAAATTGTTTTATTTGCAATGTAGTATGGGCCTCTCTAATTTATATTAGAATATTTTTTCAAGTAAAACATTATTGAAAAGGTCATTTTTTAATAGGATGAATAATGAACTGTAGATGTCAGGAGAATGCGTTTCTGCAGTGAAGAATGTTAAAAAATGCTTTTGGCGTCGGGGCTTTGCCCAGTTCCCCACTGATAAATAATGAGCTGTAGATGTCAGGGGAATGCGTTTCTGCAGCGAAGAATGCTAAAAAAAACGCTTTTTGCGTCGGGGCGCATTAATAAATAATGAACTGTAGATGATAGGAGAATGCGTTTCAGCAGTGAAAAAGGCAAGAAAACGCTTTTGGCGTCGGAGCCTTGCCCCGAACCCCACTGATAAATAATGAGCTGTAAATGTCAGGAGAATGCGTTTCTACAGTGAAGAATGCAAAAAAAAAAAAAAAAGATTTTGGCGTCGGAGCTTCGACCCGAACCCCACTAAAGAGCCTTACAGTGCTCTCCCAGACCCCCAAGCTATTAAGAGAAAGAGCTCAACATGTCTGTTTTTTTTTTTCTTCGCAGTAAATCGAGAAACACTGCTTTTTTTATTTCTCATTATATATATATATATATATATATATATATATATATATATATATATATATATATATATATATATATATTTATGCTGTACTCACGTTTATGCATAGGGTTGGGGTTTACTGGGCGTTAGGGTTAGGGTTTGGAAAAAAATCGCCCCCCCCCCCCCCCCTTCCAAAGTTCTGGATCCGCTAGTGGGATTAACTCATGTAAGCTTAGTACATTTTCTATATAAAACAAAATTAATTAATTGCGATTGCGATTAATTGATTAACTAATTTGTTAATTTTCTTTATTGATTCGTTTGTTGTCATCGAGAATAAATAAATTGCACAAGTTTCCACAAAGAAAGACTAACGGAGTGATTTAATTAAAGCATTGTTAAAAAAAAAAATAGAGCCATTTCGTAACTTTCTTTTTGTATCTATGCTTTTAATAAACTCAAGTGATTTTCTTAATTTCTTAAGTATTTCTTCCATTTATTATTACACATATGTAGCCTACTTTGAGTTTTTGCATGAATAATATTTTAGTTTTTATTTTATTTTGTTTTTTTTAGTCTTAATAATTGACACATGTGTGTGTGTGTGTGTGTGTAGAGAATAAAAGAGAGAGAGAGAGAGAGAGAGAAAGAGAAAAGGGGAGTGGTAGAGTGACTTTTTGGGTGTATTGTGTGAGTATAGTCATTGCTAAATATTAGAATGAATATATTAGAAGGTATATATTGTTTAATTTGGTATAACTTGTTCATTAAAGTGTCTACAGTAGTCTAGACTCTGTATGCAAATGTTCACTATTAATGACTTCATTTTACACAACTCTCCCACACACAAGGGCATACCAAATCCTCCAGAACCAAGACTGAAGGGATGGGTGGGACAACAAAAAAAGATCAATCCAATGTGGATTTAGGTTCGCCAGTGTTTCATCGTGAGAAAGAGAGGGGGGTCCCCTGCAGTATATTTATATTATTTTATGTGTTTATATTTTAAATTGTTAAAAAGGCTATATAATGATATATTTGGTATATAGGCTATGTTAATGATAAGTGCACGGGCTTATACTGGGACCAATATGTGACCAATATATCATGAGCGTAGCGAGGATTTTCTTTTTTCTGGGGGGGGGGGGGGGGGGGGGGGGGATGACTTTTTTTTTCTTTTCTTAATCATTTCATTCTTTCGAACGTTTTTTGTACCCTGGACTAGGTTCTTCCTTAATCCTGTGAGCTCCCTCCAGCTGGGTCTACCAAGCATTATTTCCGGTATTTAAAACTAAAAAAATCATATTCTGAAGTATCTACAGTGCATTATCCTACTACTATTCTAGTCAAAAATTGAAGTCCAAAACCCAAATCTGCTTTTCACTTCACTTTACTTATGGAGCCCGGCGACTGGTAGAAATTGGTAACTATAGTTCCCCCTTTCAGACCCTGTGGTCAATGGGGCAGATAATGTAAAGGTCATCTTTTTCTTTGGCCCACGGTTAACGAGGGTGTCATGTGGCTAACACAACGACCAACCACATTTACTTTTCCCCAACTAATGTCACTAGGTTCCCATTAGAGCTATGTGGACTCAAAGGCGCCCTAAAGATACCAAAAGTAAAAATCGCAGTCTTCACCAGTATTCGATCCCGGGAAGCCAAGTGCTTTACCACTCAGCCACCGCGCCTCCAATTGGTAAGTATAATTTTGCTTTATTTTTTTTTTAATTGGAGGAGGATAACCCTCTTTGGTTACACTTTGGTTACACTCATGAAAGTTAGTAATTGTAGCTTTGCTTCTCCTTTTGTTCGAGAAAAAAGGGAGGGGGGTACATTCAAAACTTCTCTCGGCTACGCTCATGGAATTCGTTGACTGCTGGGGGGAAGGGTAAATTCAAAAAAATCTGGGGAGGGGGGTTAAACTAGCCACATAATTTGGTGACTATAGGCTGCTTTAGTATTACATTGAAAATGTTGTTTTTATCTTATTAAAACTAACTGGACGGGGGGTTTTTAAACTTAAAACACTCTGGATCGGGATTTCAAACTAAAAGATATTTTGACTACGCTCAGACTTTGGTGTCTTTTGTTTAGATTTATATTGAAGAGAGGGGTTAAAGTAAAAAAAAAAAAACACTGGAAAAAAAAAGGGGGGGGGGGGGTCAACTCAAAATTACCCTTTTGCGCTGGGACAAGTGATGGCTTGACATTAAAACCTCTCCTACAATAAAACAAAATTAAAGAGAAAAAAAAACAGTCACAAAATCCCCCCCCCCCCTTTCCCCTTCCGCTGACGAAGTAGCCTAATATATATTTTGTCTCCCAATTCACACATAGTCCTACACATACTGATTAGTCACACAAATATGCCCTACATCTTATAATATACAGACGCTCCGTCAAAATTTTAAACGCTTTCTCGGAGGCTATGAGTCAAGATGATCCATTTTATACTCCAATCTAGAAATAAAAGAGTTCTTGTATATATTACTTGGATATATGAATCTGAATTTTTAAAATTTTTTTTTAGTAATAATCATAGTTTTTATCACAATTTTGACTCAAAACACTAATCTAAATTTTTTCTATAATTATATTAAAGTTAGTTTTTATATCATAAAGATCTACAGATTATGCATTGATTACATTCTATTTTATTGCCACTTATATCCATTGAGCTAATTAAGGCCGATGAAGTTTATGTTGGTCAATATTTAGAGTTGTGATTTGTTCCGTGTCTTTATGGTTTCATTATCTCTTAAAGTCTGATTCTAAATTTTAAATAACACTATCACTCATAAGCAAAACAAATATGGCGAGAGCTCAGTTAACAATTTTGTAAACATTGAAATTTATCGATTTATCGAAATCTCCGAATTATAAGTATTTAATCTATTACTAATGGTTTGATTGAACAACGTTTAAGATGCTCGACCTAGAAGTCGTACCAGAAAGGTCTCTGGGGAACGAGCAATGGGAATTTGTTCTGGGTAGGTAACAATTTCAGTAAAAAGATCATTGTCATTCACTCATTGACCTATTTAAGGCAATTTTTTTTTCTTTCTAATCTGCGTATGGAGCATAAATCCAGCTCTGTTATAGATCGACTACTAATACTCAATAGGTTTTGCTATTTTTACACCTATCGTCATGACTAGATCTAGATCTAGTTGTTATTAGCTACATAAGTTAATGGATATAGATCTATATTATTATCAGTTACTTGAGACTTGGTTGATCATGATGTAAGTCATATAAATAGATCTACTAGATCTATCATCTAGGGAGGTGAAAATAAAATTTATCTTTGAAAAACAATTATTAATTAAACATCATTAAAATACTTTAAAAGAACTTTCTAATGGTGTATAAATTATGACTGTATGTTTAACATTAAGAAAGTTATGATCTTTTTTGTGCCGTTTTGACCTAACATTGGTTGTCATGGAGAAAGTGAAGTGAGAGCTTGTTGCTAGCTCAGCCGGCGAGACACACCCCCAAGGTGAAAAGTTAAAATGTTGGAATTGATTTTCGT
Organism: Biomphalaria pfeifferi; assembly: GCA_030265305.1. Lineage (NCBI taxonomy): Eukaryota > Metazoa > Mollusca > Gastropoda > Planorbidae > Biomphalaria > Biomphalaria pfeifferi. The sequence continues at coordinate 1,270,660 of JASAOG010000198.1, read as the reverse complement.
AGACTATAGATCTACTTATTAAATAAGAAATTTAATAGTAGATTTAGTATTCGTAGTAAATTTCTAGCTCACAATTCTGATTTCATTTATATTTATGAACTTCAGTTGTTTGAAATGTAAATATTGATGTAATAAACAAATTATCAGGTCTAGATCTACAAGGAATGTCAGAGAGGCGGGGACAAAAAGGCGGCGTTGTGATGGCAGAAAATAACAAAATATTTAAAAATTGGGATCAAAATCGCCTGAAACAATTTTTTTTTGAATGCGTTTTAAAAAAAATTGCAAGGTAAAAAAAGGATCTAGATCTGTAGCTAATAATATCTGCTACAAGATTATAATTTATTTGTTGGTGACAAACAATATCTTCTATAAAAAAAAACTGAAAAGTCCATTGAGGTCAATGTTGTTTTTTTTTTCAAGTGTGTTCGATGTTGACAATAGATCAATCTGAAAATTGGTAGGAATATAGCCAGACTTATGTACTATTAGCAGGAAAAAAGTCAACAGGGTACGACTTTTCTGTGATGAGTGTCAGCAAAAATAAAAATGCATATACTTTCAATGCAAAATATTTAAATAATTTTTTTTTTTTCAAAAAAATTGTTAAAGACAAAAATGTTCTCCATTATCAAAAGTAATCGAATTCACTCTTTTTAGCAATGATATCTTTATATATAGTGAGCATTATCGATTTCAAACAAAGACCTATGTAGCAGTAAGGAAAACTCTTGTCTCAAGTTTTTACGTCAATTTTTGGACACCGGAAGTTCTGGAATTTCATCTCCCTATATCATCTACTAGACTCTAGTAGTCTCTAGCTGTCACTAAGTCAGCCTAAGCCTAAGTGACTAGATTAGGTATTCTCACAGGCGACCATTTTGGATCTAAAAACCAATTTTGACATCAAAATAATTTCCTGTTCAGGTTTTACAAAACTGAAATTAAGCATGTCCTAAGAAAAGACATTGAACAACTGAGTGTTTTAATTTATGAAATTTCTTGAGTTTATTCTAAAGATAAGAGGTTCCTCTAACGGCTAGTTTTTTCTCTTATCTATGTCCAAAATATTTTAATCAGAAAAATTAGAAATTTTCAAATAACTTAAAATAAATTTTTTAGCCATGCACTTAGAAAATTCATTCAGCTTTCCAATGATACTAAATTTATTATGATTAAACGAGTCAACGACCCTTTGAAACTTAGCACACTTTTTTCATGTACTTAAATTGCACTAAGGTCAGGATGACCTTTTATCAATAATACCTTTTTTTTTTTCACATTAGTAAAATAAAATTAGTGTGCACTAAAACATGTAAAATTGAATGAATCACTTCTCTATACCAATATCATTGATAATGAACATAAAATATAATAAAGATCTGTATGCTTGGAAGTTTTTTTGGACAGCCGATGTCAAGACATAAGAAGCTAAAATCTGTAAATCTAGGTATTTAAAATATTCTTTCAAAGAAATATACTTAAATAGATCTAAATCTTAAATCTTTTTCTAAATCTGTAAATCTAGGTATTTAAAATATTCTTTCAAAGAAATATACTTAAATCTTTTTCTAATCTACACTATAGTTCTATAACTAATAGATCTAGATCAATTCAAAAGCTTATTGTGTTGAAAACTTGACAGCCGGGAGCATTTGTCTTTTTATTGACTCTATTTAAAGAAAATTAGAAAAATTTTATGATGATAAAAATGATATTTTAAAAGTTTATTTCATTTTGATTTGCCAATTATAAATTAAAATTCCTCTTTTAAAACTACAATTTGATATATACTTTTGTATATATATTCACAATAGTTTCTGAAATATTCACATTAAAAAAAATGTTTTTTTATCTCTCTATATAAAGCCCCATAGGATGTCAGGACGCTTCGGACAAACTTAAAATCACAATAACTTTTGAACCAATAATGCTAGCATCATAAAATTGGTGTTGTTGGAACGCATTTTTCATCCTCTTTCATTCTATTACACATTTGTTGGTATCTAATAGGATCAATTTAAATTTTTTGGTGCAACTACCTAAACTAGATCTATACTTAGAATTAACTTGATAGATCTAGATTACATTATAGTTCTAGCTAGATCTAATTAACTAAATACTATATAATCTTTGATTTATAATGTCACTGTCAGAGGCATAGCTGGGGGTCTCGGGTTTGAATGTTGGTTAAGACTTGTATTTTGAATTTCAGGATATTTTTTAACGTCTATTTTCCCCCATCTCTAATGGAATACCTGACATTAATTGGGGAAAGTAAAGGTGGTTGTTCATTGTGCTGGTCATTGAAACATCATCTAATCAATAGATTGCAATGTCTGAAAGGGGTGATTTACTTTTACTTTTAAATAACATTTATTTGAAAACTCTCTTTATCATGAGGCCCGTACAAGATACTGGCCCCAAAACACCCCAATAGTAAGAAGACTATATGGAGAGCTCTCTGATTTGGAAACCACTGCGCAGTTCATCTTATATATATTAGTCTAGTCATCTGAACGCTCCAATATAAAAATGAGAATGAGGAAGAAGAAAATTTGAAAACTGTCTAAATAATATATACTGAAACTATTGGTTTAGGCTTTAATAAATCTTAAAGAAAACTTACTGATTGATAGGTGCAAAACATATTTAAAAATAAGGAATTGTCATAAGAAATGTAGTTTTATCCAAATGTTAGACATTAAATAGTTACAATATATATTTCTTGCTATTTATTTGTTGTCCAAGTCACTGTCATCTCCTTTCACTCCACTACAATCTCCCTTTTGACTGCTGTCCATCTGCATACCAAGATCAGAAATCTTGTCCAACCAACATTTTACCAGTAGATTAAAAAAAAATTTTATCCTTCACCAGGCATGCCGTTCTACCAGGCAGTGAATATATTAAGAAGGCAAGACTATTGCATCAAAGGTGTTCAGGTCTGGTACAGTGACCAGGTATGTGATCTCATTCTAGTTGGCATAACTGTCGAAGATTGCTCATTCTCAGGAGATACATTTATTGGTGTCTCGTGCTTGCATGTTTAACTATAGCTTACTAAGTTCCAATGTTACACATTTTGCTTGTACAACAAGGAAGCTGCATAGCATTCCTTTGTTTCACTGCAATATCTGGTAGCTCACCCGCATTTACTTTTTTTTTTTTGTGCTTTCTTGTTTCTATCTCTAACTTCACTCTTCCATTATTTGTTCTTTTTACAAAGCTTACATGTACTCACTCTGTCTGTATGTCTGTTTGGTAAAAAGTTTGTACACGTTATGTCTCTGACACCCAATCTCCAATCAGGCTTAAATTTTGCACAATTATTTCTTTTACCTGACAACACAAGAATTTATGAAAAAAAAGTAACAAATTAGTTAATTAACTATCTATTATCTTGAACATTGGAAAGAAATTCTTCTTGACTGATGTGGTGGTATAAGCTGAATTATAGGTTGCTGCTTTAAAGTTTCAAGCTAATAATAGATATAAACTATAAAACCGATTTTCATTAGCACAGTGGTAGAGTGTCAGCTTAGGGAGGTTTAAGCACTGAGTTCAAATTCAGGTCGTTTTTTTTTATAAATGCATTTATACCCACTTTTTTTTCCCCCCACCCCTTTCCCAACTGGTCCAGGCAAGTGATAGGATCATAGCATATTGAGAAAGCTAAGAGCATGAAATTGCGTTAAACTAAAACAATCAGTAAAAATATTTGGAATCGCAAAAATTTTATTGATACAGTTACTCTTAGCTTAAGCCTTGTTTTTTTAAAAGTTTTTTGTATAATAGTTTTCTTGCTATTGGTTTATTTTAATACATTGTATGGTTATGTTCCCTTTAAACTACACCACTTATTTTTTACATGCTCGTGACCAATTTTTCTCAACATTTATTTTTATTTCTATCTTGTGACGTCTAGTCCTGTGGATTTAGGCCTACTCATTTTTCTGAAATTTTTTAATGGGCATCTGCAACTAGCAACTTTTTTTACATTGCTGTGTTTAAGGGGAGCATGCATCACAGTTAAAGAAAATGCTGCTTAAACTCAGTATTTTTTCAGCACTTCTTATAGTGTTTTCCTTGTATTTAGTGTACACTGAAGGTTTCCTTTGGCTTTTTGTATAATACCTGCATTTTAAGGAAGTTTTGGGTTATGTATGTTGCTCCTATGTTGAAGTAAAAGAAGAGTTGTGACTGGAATTCTCCATGGGACAAGGTGGGGTTTGCAGATGGTCAATTCTCTGCCATCCACAAATCTCTCCAAAGGAAATTATCTGTAGTAAGAAAGTTAAAGTTGACAGTGCCCTGTGGAATCGTCACATTCTGGATCCAGGTTCCTTCACGCTGTCACATTCACCAGTTCCAAAAAAACCCTCATGATGGGTTTACATCCTATATTAAAGCAGTAGTGAGACACATACCTCTATCTGGGATAGTGCTATCGAGAACTCCGTCAAAAGTCACTTGGGGAGGGTGAATGTCCACTATTATTTTCCTTTACAAAATGCATGTGGAAAAAGCGGGGGGGAGGGGGGATTTTCCCTTGGTCATTTTCAGGAAATGATATCTAATGGGGGAATATTGCAACAAAGTGGAGCATTGGATTCAGAATTTTCTTTCGCCTAGATCGGTTGCATTATTAAGGCTGACATGCAACATGGAGCTAAACTGCTTTAAAAGTGACAGTGGTCTGCCCCTTCTCCTGCCAGTTTGAAAAGAGCAGATTCCATCAAATTTATGAGAAAATCATGAAGGCCAGGAGCTGAATTAGAGGTATTTAGAGTTGCAAGGGTTATAAGCATTTCTTGGAAAGTGGGAGCTTAACCCTTCTTTCACTCTGACATTGTCAGTCCTTGGAAGCCTTCTTCATAAATGTGTTTCTCACATTGGGATCACTATTGCTATTTCACAATATAATGGTCTTCAATATCACAGTTGACAATATCTCTAAAGCCTCCTTGCCATCTGATATATTTGGTTATTGACAAAGATTGCTCGGTTTCATATAATTATGTAGTAATATAGTCCCTAACTGCATTAAAAAGTGTACAATGGTTCAGTTATGCTTCACAATTTCTGAAATGGTGTGTATTGTTGTTTAATGTGACATCCTGTACCAATATATTTTGCTATCATTCCCTATATGCACTATTTAAATGTTAGAAAGATAATTTCTCAAAATATCAAAACACACACACTAATCCTTTTCACCCTCCTAGGTCACATTAGTTTCTATTTACAATACATATTCATTGATAGAAAGGCTAATGCAAGTCAAATACTCCACAGAATCCTTTACAGATGGATTTAGTGCTGAACCTTTCCCAAGATGGGATCAAGTTAATATTTGATCCAGTCTATCAAAGACTCAAGGTAAGATGTGATTGCTTGATAGTGGATAGTTGTCTGATTGTTTAAAGGAAAAGATAAATATTCACTCCTTGTTAGATCACATAATGATATTGTAGACATTAATGTAGTCCCTGGTATTGTCTTAAATGATGAGAAATAAAAGAATCAGAAGATGATTTTTAAAAAAGAAAAACCAAAAATAATTATTGGTTATTAAATTGTATAGCCTATTTTTACATCAAAGACTGCACATTGTGTGTTTGTTGTGCTTTGACTGCCTTTAAGATTTGTTTCTGTTGAAGAACTAATATGATAAAAATAACTAGTAAGGTCACCACAGGGCAGTGGTTGCTCATTATAATATACTAAATGAATAATGTAGTAAGGAATAATTGGTGGTTGGGGCTTGTAACATACAATTCTGCATCTATTTTCAAAGGGATACTAGCTCCACACGGCATAAAGATTGGTCAAATAGTGATATTATTTCAATTAATCATTGGGAGAAATATTTCATGACCTAGATTCTAGATCTAGTTCCTAACATGACACGTGATCCCTGCTATAGATCTTAGTCTTTTTAAAATGAAGAGTCCCTGAGGAGTGGGTTCTAAAATATCCTGAGACCTCTGCATAGATCTAAGGAATATTCAGGCCAAGTTTTATCAAAATTAAGTAAATTACAGGCATAAAAACATGCTATAATTATAATGATTAGCTAGATATATTGGAAGAGTATATTTGGCTTGGTTGTAATGAATGATATGACTGTAATTAAAAAGTATGTGTACCCCACTTTGGGAAACACAGCATTAAACTATGAAAACGTTTTTAGGAATGTAACTCTCCAGGCGTTCAGTGCTGTACAATGTATTACAGTGTGCGAGTCTTGCAATCAAAGCCTAAAAGAAATTAAGACAGGGATTAGTATTTTATAAAAAAAGGAAAAGTAGTTGAGCATTGTGATGACCATTTAACATCTTTGTAAAGTGTCCTGATGACCACTTAACATCTTTGTAAAGTGTTGTGATGACCATTTAACATCTTTGGAAAGTGTTGTGATGGACATTTAACACCTTTGTTAAGTGTTGTGATGGACATTTAACATCTTTGTAAAGCATTGTGATGACCATTTAACATCGTTGTAAAGTGTTGTTATGGACATTTAACATCTTTGTAAAGTGTTGTGATGAACATTTAACACCTTTGTTAAGTGTTGTGATGGACATTTAACATCTTTGTAAAGCATTATGATAAACATTTAACATCTTTGTTAGCGTTGTGATGGACATTTAACACCTTTCTTAAGCGTTGTGATGACCACTTAACATCTCTGTAAAGCATTGTGATGACCATTTAACATCTTTGGTAAGCATTGTAATGGACATTTAACATCTTTGTTAGCGTTGTGATGGACATTTAACACCTTTCTTAAGCGTTGCGATGGACATTTACATCTTTGTTAAGAGTTGTGATAGACATTTAACATCTTTGTAAAGCGTTAACCAGAGAAAAACGTGGGAGCTCACTTGTGAGACACTCAAGAAGAACTGAATAGTTTTGTACTCTGTTCAACATAAACTTATCAGTACATACAAGTTTATTAGACACCCCCCCCCCCCCCCCCGGGGGGCCTTATTTTTGACACGCTCTGGATTTGTTTGTTTTCCTTGTAATCCGCTGTCCCTTGAAGGTCATGGTCGTGCTTTGTAAGTTCTTCCAGTGTCCGAGTTGATCAGGACCAATGGTGGTGTAGCTTTTGTCCTCCCAAGTCAGACTCGATACTCTGTTCATCTGTGCTACTAAGTGTTGATTTAAACTTAGATAATCCACGGACTATGAATGAACCCATATCCCTAATCCTAATATTTGTGTATTAGATATCCTAACTCCGTCTTTTTAATGACACACACTTTATTTTCCTGGTCTTCCGTCTTCAATCTTCAAAGCAAACAATATATCTTTGATTTCTAGACTTATGTTTCACGTTTTATTGAAAAGTTGGTCATTAAAACATATCTGTTGGAGCGAGAAAGAGATTAACTTTCTACCAGAACGAGTCTAAAGAAACATGAGTCTCCCAGCTCATTGCCAAAGGAAAATAATATTTTTTTTGTGTGTGTTTGCTTTCCTTATTAGAAAAATGAATGTATTTGATGGTTCTGCATGAAATGAATGTATTTGATGGTTACGCGAGAACTCCGCGAAGAAAGTTTGGTGAATTATTTGTTATTGTGTTTACACTCGGCCCCGTGACAAATCAGTTTCTCCTTGCTTTCATTGTTCCCCTGGTGAGCGCATTGAACACGTAGGCTTTTTTTTTTTTTTTTTTTTGTGTGGGGCGCCGAGCGAGGCCCGGCCTGTGAGTGAGAGAGCGACTCATCAAGGATGAACCCCACTGCTGTGTCAATTGCATGATGGCATCTATAGGGCGGCGGGCTGAAATATGATCGGTCATCTCGCCTGTTCGACTAGACGCCCTGTACGCTGGCTCCCTCCTCTTGTTTACCCATCGACATGGAAAGGATGAAGATCGCCCTTGGTCGCTCCCTCATTCCCTTTTTATCCCGGGTGACAAATGTGTGATGAAAACTACAAACACACAGAATAGACGAATGCTTCCTAAGTTGACCCCCCAGTCCTTGAACCTAAGCCACTCTTCAGCCGTGGTCTATTATGTTATGGTTATGAGCTTGCCCAGCATGGGATCGCGCGAGATGAGCACTAAATGATTTGAAATTTTAGTCGGAATTAGTGATTTAACTGTTAGACTCAGAAGTCTCCCCCCCCCCCCCCACACACACACACACATACCTTTTTTTAAGTTATTTAACTGTAACTCTTGGTCTAACAGTCCCCCCCTCCTTTTTTTTAGCTGTTAGACCAAGAAATCTTAAACCCCCCACCCCCATTTTTTTTCTCGTCACTAACAACCAACTAATGGTGTCATTTTCTCTAAGGTCCATATACTCTTGTGTTGAAACTTGTTCGCACTTTGGATTCGAAAGAGCCACAGGGCATCTTTTTGTTCCATTCGTATGTTACCAAGAGAGAAGTACAAGAACAATCTATAGTACCAGCCACTTCTTCGTTGTCGAGCTCATTTACATATCGTCAATATGTACTTTTTTAGCGGCCACCGTAAAGTCGCTTTTGGTTTTGAGAGCTCTGTCTGTCTGCCCGTCTGTCACGTGTAGAACTAAAAATATATAAAAAAAAGTTATTGAAAATCCGATTTCACCAAATTTTGTAGGCTGGAAACTTTAGGTGCAAATGCTACTTTTTGGTCTTCTGAAAGCGAACTCTTTTATTTTAAAAATGAAATTGGTAAACCTTTTAATTTATTCGTACCGATACACCTTTTGTAAAACAATACTTAAGGACGTGTACAGTGTGTACTTAAAAGTTCAATGCAAAGAATTTTACTAGTATAGACGGGAAATAATATTTTTTTAAATTGTTTGTAACATTCATACATTTTTGTTTGTTTTCCAAAATATGGGTATAAAAAACAAAAGAATCCAAATAGTACGCATACATCACATATGGATAAAGAGACCCTTGACTAAATAGAAGGAACTCTTCCTTGGGCCAAGTACGAAAGATACGCTCCTTATTTCACTTTAAAGTTGTGACCTTCTCTTGCATGTCCTGTAGTCATTGAGATAATAAGACTATATCATCTGCAAATTCCAGATCTTCCAGCTTTTGTGTCAAAGTCCATAGAATTTCTTTCCCTGCATTGGAGTAAGCTTCTTTTGTGACCTAGTCCAATACTAGAGGGATCTGAAGTGGTGAATTGTGACTGGAAAGTCCTCCGACAATTTGCCACTGTGGGCTACTTAGCAGGTGAAACCATCATAATGGTTTTTTATCATTGTTATTGTTTTTTTGGGATCCCTTAGTGTCCCATTGAGGCCCAGATAGAGACTGTCAATACTATCAAAGGCCTTTTCAAAGTCGTATTTCAGTGTTCTAGTTAGTCTCTTTCTTGTTAGTAATAATAGATATAGATGCACATTGGATCCAAATAGTGGTCAATTCAGCCTAAAACATTATAGGCGTTAAATATTTATTAACCATAAAGATCGGCCAACACAATGGCCAGCCGGGTCCCATAGTTGTTGGGTGCCCACCAAAGCGGGGTGCATAGTTGCAGAGTGCATGATATCACCTGGGCTCGGACGTCAGTCACATTGCCCTATTATGATACCTCTCTAATTTCCATTTCCCGGTGAACATTGAAAGGTCTTGAGGTACAAATAAAAAAAGGTTTTGGCCTGTATGAATAATTAAAATCTGAAGTAATTGACTTGTAGGAAAAGTCAGTGAGTGTGATATGGCTTAATTTATCCCCTAGGTTATAATAAACAGTGAGTGTGATATGGCTTAATTAATTCTCTAAGTTATAATAAACAGTGAGTGTGATATGGCTTAATTTTTGCCCTAAGTTATAATAAACAGTGAGTGTGATATGGGTTAACTTGTGCCTTAAGTATACTATGGCTTCCTTCAGTCGCGAAGCGACCATTAATCAATTCCTTTCTATGAGATGAATGCCTGGACATTAGCTATGGTCGGAATGATGCCGCCCACACAGCAGTTCCCACCTACCCGTGCAGCAGTTGATGTATTCAAAGGAACGGCAAGTGCCGATATAGTTTAGAAATCAGCTGCGTCGCAAGCTGTGCTAGGGTGTAGCACTTTGTGTTGCAAACTGCCTTAGACTCCCCGGCTCCTAATTTTTTTTTAAATGAATATTTTTCCTTGTCCAAATTCTCGGTTACACCTAGTGGTCAATTGCCATGTGTACACTTTCTGCAGAATGACCTGGCAATCATCACATCATCTATCACACAGTTCTACCACATGTAGATGTGGTTAAGTAGAAACAACCTGTAGCAGTTTTGTAAAGGTTGAGTGACTGTTGATCAGCAGTACATATATATGTTCGAATAGATTAACGACACGACTATTGTCCCAAGAAAATGTGTGTGTGTATATATCACAAGAATCCAAAACTGTATAGACGTTTAAATTGCTACGGCAAATAGTTTCAAACTGTCCCCATTGAAATCAAAGGAAAAAAACACTGCTAACCTGCGACCTATTTAGTAGGAACCAACTCCCTTGAAAGTAAGGCGCACTAAAAAGAACCCAACTGAACAGTTTGATAGAGTTGTAAGAAATACTTTTGGCTGGCTCTTCTAATGAATTAAGGCTAACTGTTATTCTTTTTTGTTGAGATTTGTTTCGACCGCCTTCAATTATTGATATGTTAAGATAGTCGCCGCCGATTGTTTTGTTTGTGTGGGTCACTTAGTAAACTGGTAAAGTTAGTGTCGTTTAACACAGATGGGAACTGTCAAAGAGAGCGCGCGGGGAGAATGAGATGGATGGGTCCAGCGGGCAGACAGTCCTCTCATCCAACACGGACTTTGAAAACCTCTGACCCGTTCACGGATTGATGGCAAACACGTTGCTGGGTTGTTGTTTTTTTTTTTTTTCACGCCGAGTATCTAATTAAAACTTTACAGACAAATGAAATGATCCAATAGACACACAGGGGGCTCGCCCTGGTCCACATCCACCTTTAGGACATCTGTGTGCTCGCGTGACTCCATCCTATTATAAGCATTAGGAGGAGGGGGGTAGGTGAAAAGACTAGAAATTGTTCACTCGTGCCTGATCCAAGAACTTGTCGTTTGTAGTCTTTTGTTGTTTTTTTTCGCCACCCCTCCTTCCTTTTTGTGAAAAATCGTGTTTCTCTGATCTTTGCGGCCACAGCTGATGGTGCTCTGGTAGGAAGTGATAGAGTGAGCGTTCACTAGTTTGTTGATGGTGCTCTGGTAGAAGTGATAGAGTGAGGAGCGTTCACTAGTTTGTTGATTTCGTCTCCCAGTGGGCAGATTGAGTTAGCAAGCTGTCCGGCTCTAATGCGTTTCTGCGTCTGTCCACACCTAGAGTCTTTTGTTTCTGTCCAGCCTAGTACTTAGTTTTGTACGGTTTCACTCACCGGAACAAATGTAGACAAATCACTTTCGACTTTCTTCAAAGGAAAAAATGGTCGACTATGGTATGGACATTGACACCGCCCTACCCCCTTTTTCTTCTATTCCGATTGTAGAGAAGAGAAGTATGAACCAGACGTATCTAACGAGTTTAACAAGTCAACAAAATATGGCGCCATGTGTGCAGGGGCGTATGTCTGCCATGGAGTCGTGTGTCTTGCCCCCTTCACAAATGTACTTGTGTTTTTCATGGGCCTATCTTACAAATGTAGCGACATTGTAGCACATCGTCTCCGTGTGGGGGGAAGAGGGGGCTCCATTCGATCCTTTTGTTGTAAACCCAGCGCCCTACGTCTGCACAGTGTCAACCCAAACAATAACAATAGGAATGAAACGATTTTCTTTTAATAGCTTTGACATTTTTTTTGTTTCAAACGAGGCCAAAAAAAAAAACAAACGAAAGAAATATTCCCACTTTCTGTCAGCTACTGGTTAATGAACCTATTGTCGATAATTCACTATCAAGGGGGTATCACTAGCATTGAGTGTCCTTCATCGTCTTGTACCGTCACAGTAATCTCCCCCTGGAAGAGGACTTTTTTTTTGACAGATGGCGTGAGAGGTCTGAGAGGCGGCCAGACAAGAATTGTACTTTTTATTCACTAATCTTTTGCTTGGAGAGTGCCAATTTTTTTCTATCTTGCAGACGGCGGGTCGTTGATTGTTTCAAATGGTCATCTCGAGGGCCAGACAGAAGGAGGGAAAATGGTGTTTCTGCAGGGCGAAAGAAAACGATAGATGGAACTGTTTTTTTTTCTCCCCACCCGTCTCTAGTCGTTTGTTGAAAAAAAAAATGTCTGAAAGCAGGCGTTGTGTCCTGCTGCATGTTTCTTGACCCTCGTTCAGTCTCGCTTTTCTTAGCGCTCGCACGCGACTGCAGCTTTGATAATTAGCAAAATATGGAGGCGCGAGAGGTCATGTCCTCGGAATTTGTGACCTTGATTGACAACCTATGTGTTTGTGTGTGTGCGAAAGTCCTGTTGGAGGGAGGATGGGGAGGGGTGTATTTTGTTCTTAAGATCGCGGGAAAAAAAGATGTGACGGGATCCACTTGATCGTTAGCCCCCCACCCCCCCCCCCCTAGTTTGGTAATGAAACTATTTTGTCCGTCTCTCTTTTTTTTTGTTGTTTTTTGTTCGTTTGTCGTTTGATTTGCCGCTTTGTTTTTAAAGTAAACAAAGAGCGTCTAGGACAAACTCTAGTTGCTATGGTAACTGATACGTGTGCATGTATCAATAACTTGTTTCTCCTTGGAAAAAAAAAAGGTCACTTTTATAGCCATCACATTTACCTGGTTGCTCGACATTTTAGATTTGACCTCTCCACCCCTCACCCCACCCCCATTAAATCTTTCTGGTGAGTCGAATTTAATGTTAAATTGTACGTTGTGCACCCCCCCCCCCCCCCCAATCAGGCCCGGTCTTTGAATTCCAATAATCGATTTCTAGTGTCACTTTTTTTTTTTCAGTAAAACTTTAACGCCATCAGCAGACGATTTAAATCAAGATTATATTTAAAAATATTTAGAAATATTTAAGACATCATTTTGTTTTCATAGGCCAAAGTGATACAATTGCAAAGATTCATTTCGCGTTGTAAAAGTTTTTTTGTAAAATGTATTAGAAGTTTGGGAGTTCAGAGTTGAAGATAATCTACTTCCTCCCGCTTGACGACGGGGTGGCAGCGAGCAGGGTATTTTGTACAAACTTATGGCTGCTTTTCTCATTACGAGGGCGCTAAAAAAGTTATTTTTAATTAGAATTGTTTTTTAAAGTTCTGTAATTGTATTTTTTTTCCGGAACTATATCGGAAAGTTAATTGATTTCTTGACATTATTATAATCACATGAATACTTTCACACTAAAGTACCACCACCCAATTACAAGTCTTCTTTGACATTGGCAACTCTTTGGTTCCTCAATTCTACATTTCCACTCTAAAAACATAGTAGCGTTGCTCTGCACTCTTCAACAGAACAGATAATCCTGTTGACACTTTACTCAGTTTAATCAGCCAGCACCTACGCGGCACATGTTCCCTTGTTGTTCATCTCATCCTCTAGTTCCTTTTGGGTTTTTTTCACCGTCGTACAAGTTTTCGTCTTAGAAAAACAAACCGAAGAGTTTGTAAGACAATAGGTCTATTACTTAACACACAAAATGTAGCCTTTAAAAGGTAAACATTAAAACATGTCATCTATTGTTTTAATCAATTCCTATTTTAATGAAGCTGGCGCTGGTCTAGAAGTTCTCATACTTTACATTTCTTGTAATGCTTCATAATTGCCGAGTGTTTTTCCCAGTGAGTTTCACACAATCATGAATCTAGAATCTCGTCTAGTAGTTTACATTTGTATATTTCAAAATGTTTGTGGAACTTACATTTGCAGTTCATCAGCTATCCAATCAAAGTAGACACTGAACTACACGTCTACAGTGTTATAAGTCTACATCATGTTTTACTCAACTAATAGAAAGAAACAGCCGAGTGAATGCTTTTAAGAGTGTGTGACGTGTCGTCAAAAACATCTTTTTGGTGACGTCATTCAGAACAATTTTATTGATAAATGACGTAAGCCAAATTTAATTTCAGTTGATTGAATAATTCTGAAAAATAATTATAACAGTCAAACCAGAGTTTTCACTGTCGCCAGTAAGCTAGTGATTTTTTTCCCATACTGTCCCATAATATCTATTTAAAAAATCCTTAGAACCGTTTTCAAAATACAAGAACTATTGGCCTTGTGACTCGGTTAATGCTTAGTGTATAAACTTGTATCGAGGAACGTGAGCAATAGATTTTTTTTTTTTACTTTTTCTAAGCTAATAGAATCTACATCGAGTGCAGAAAGAAGGGTGTTAATTTGTTACCCACTCTTCGCCCGGGGGGAAGGGGGGCATATATTTCTGACCTATGTAGTGCTGAAAAAATTATCGAGTTCAGCGCTTCATTACGTGCAAAGGCCGAAGTCTCGAAGAGCCGGATATGGTCCGCGTGTTGTAAGTTTGGCATCACTGTCTTATTTTTTACACGTTATGAAGCCTGCACTGTATTCACAGTTGCAATCAATGTTGGTTCTTAAATTCCATATCCGAATTATTATACCAAAATCTTGGCTTATATAAAGGTTGGTCTAGCACTGTCCTCTCTTGGACTCAGTTGTAGAGAAGTGAAAGATGTTTGGACCAGAACACTGTAGCTTATGTAGCATTGTTTGGTTCTGGGATCAGACCATGAGAGTATTGTTTGGTTCTGGAATCATAGCATGAGAGATTGTTTGGTTCTGGGATCAGAGCATGAGAGTATTGTTTGGTTCTGGGATTAGACCATGAGAGTATTGTTTAATTCTGGTATCAGACCATGAGAGTATTGTTTGGTTCTGGGATCAGACCATGAGGGTATTGTTTGGTTCTAGGATCAGAGCATGAGAGTATTGTTTGGTTCTGGGATTAGACCATGAGAGTATTGTTTAGTTCTGGTATCAGACCATGAGAGTATTGTTTGGTTCTGGGATCAGACCATGAGGGTATTGTTTGGTTCTGGAATCAGACCATGAGAGTATTGTTTGGTTCTGGGATTAGAAAGTATTGTCTAGTCAACAAGGAATATAAATCTTTGCCTATCAAATATCTGTTCTAAACTGGCTGCGATTTGAATCCCCGACTATTTGCGGACACAATACGAGAGTGTGTAAAATAGGGATCGATTCTTGTCAACTCCAATAGCAAGGCGAACTAAAAATAGATCTTTATCCAAATCAAGAACACCTATAGATTACAGACAACAAAAAACATAGCTCTTTTTTTTTGTCTGGTATCAAATGTCTTGTAAAGAATATGACGGAAATGTCATCTCTTTGTGGTCGTAACACGGAACTCGATTTCTTGTTCTACTGGACGTTCAGGCAATCGCTACATTATTCTTGTCGGGACTTACATTCAAGGCAACAAGAAACACAATTGTAATAGACTCCGAGTAGAGTCTTCATTGTTGTTACCTTAAGTTTAGTGTAGCAATGACATGAGCAGACACAGCTCTCTTCTACTCCGAGTAGAGTCTTCATTGTTGTTACCTTAGTTTAGTGTAGCAATGACATGAGCAGACACAGCTCTCTTCTACTCCGAGTAGAGTCTTCATTGTTGTTACCTTAGTTTAGTGTAGCAATGACATGAGCAGACACAGCTCTCTTCTACTCCGAGTAGAGTCTTCATTGTTGTTACCTTAGTTTAGTGTAGCAATGACATGAGCAGACACAGCTCTCTTCTACTCCGAGTAGAGTCTTCATTGTTGTTACCTTAGTTTAGTGTAGCAATGACATGAGCAGACACAGCTCTCTTCTACTCCGAGTAGAGTCTTCATTGTTGTTACCTTAGTTTAGTGTAGCAATGACATGAGCAGACACAGCTCTCTTCTACTCCGAGTAGAGTCTTCATTGTTGTTACCTTAAGTTTAGTGTAGCAATGACATGAGCAGACACAGCTCTCTTCTACTCCGAGTAGAGTCTTCATTGTTGTTACCTTAAGTTTAGTGTAGCAATGACATGAGCAGACACAGCTCTCTTCTACTCCGAGTAGAGTCTTCATTGTTGTTACCTTAAGTTTAGTGTAGCAATGACATGAGCAGACACAGCTCTCTTCTACTCCGAGTAGAGTCTTCATTGTTGTTACCTTAAGTTTAGTGTAGCAATGACATGAGCAGACACAGCTCTCTTCTAAAAAGAAAACAAAAAACACGAAATTGTTCCAAAAGTTGTTGTGCATGTTGCGATCAGTTTTACTGGCACAGTTTTATTTTTGAAAGTGATATGTAAATAGTTTCAACTTGGAATAGAAATCTTTCCCCGCATAACCTACTAAGTGCAAGTGCACCATTAGGCCTACATCAATTTGTTTTTAGCGATGTGAGTCACTGATGAGAGCAACCTCAGAGTTGAGAATGCTCGGCTTGTATTCCTCGACATACCTCGACGTTTAGCTTCAAGTTTCTCTTGGAGACCTGAGTGTCAGGCAATGGGGTGCTCTATGGCGACATTTTTTGATTCACTTACTTTGTCTCACTTAGAGACTTATTGATTGTCAGGCGAGCCTCTCTGCGATAAATGTTAGCTTCGTCTGATATTTGTTAGCTCCTGTTTGAACTTCTTCAATGACACCTGAACATCTCGTGTGTTTCTGGTCATTACAATTCATTAAGTCCAACATGAGGGAAATACGAAACCTTGATATTTGTCAGAAATCCGATTAGAGAAAAGAAAGAGACCTGAAACACTTACAGAACAACAATGACGCTGATTGCACTAGATACATCTCAAGGCATGATGGGATAGTACATAATAGACGTGAACACTTCCTTTTTATATTTACATTTAGTCAATTGGTAGTTTGACTTTTTATGTGTTTTATATTTATGACTTTAATCTCTATTAGTAAAGATTGAAGATAACCAATAGAGGCTCTAGACCAGTGCTCTTCAACGGGGGCGATATCGCCCCCTAGGGGGCGTTTTCGAGATTTTGGGGGGCGCTGAGAGCCAAAGGGGCGGTAGGGGGGCGCTGAGCACAAAATTAGGCGGTAAGGGGGCGCTGGGCATAAAGGCGGAAAGAAGAAACTAAAGGTTCTCTGAAACAAAACAAATTTAAAAATTCTTCAACATTAAAGCTGGGAAACTAAATATAGACAAATCATATTAACTTGCTTCTAATTTAAGAACAGAAACAGCGTTAGAAATTGAGTTCGGGAATCCCATTTTTTATTTTTAAATTCTTACTCTTTTGGTATGATTGTGGAGTATTTATTGTCCTTGGATCTCGCGCGTATAAACGTTTAAGATTTGATCAATAAAGTTGGTAATACGCCTTTTAGATTATAGTTTATTTTATCTACATATGTTAATATATTGATATGTCAATGTTAATTGCATAAAACATTAAAGGAAACATTTCAAAGAATATTTTAACTTTTTAAAAACAAAAAAACATTGCTAAAATGTTGTTACGAAAACTCACTGGTATGTCATGTAATATTTCCTTGAGATTTAGTGAATTGCCTCTAGAAAAAAAAGTAAGTTCTAATTTGATGGCATTTTAAGATGAGGTTATGAAACCAAGTCCGTTTCACGAACATATAGCGATTTCCAAAAATAATTTAAGAATATTCATGAACAATTATAAAAATCTACAATTATAACAATATTAAAAACAAAAAACGGCAAAGCAGGATATGTTTTAATGGCTTCTTAGAAAAATGCATAGCTTTTTTTTAAATACATACTTGTGATACTGTTGAAAAATTGATTAAAACTAAATTTATTTTAAAACATATGTAACACAAAAAGACTTTTTTTCTGTTAGAGATGAAATATTATTTCAAAATTGTCTAGTCATGTAGCTTATGGGAAAATATAGGAAACCATCAGTGGTTGGACGCTACAATGACTTCATAAGTAATATAGAATAAAGAACAAATCTATTCACTATCAGTGATGGGAATTTTCCGACAATTGTCGGAATTCCGATAATTTCTTCTGATCCGATTTCCTAGCAAAAAAATCCGAAGTTTTCCAGACATTTTTTTTTTTTTAAAAGCCGATTTTTTTTTTTTCAATTTTTTTTTTTATGATAAAAAAAGCCGATTTTATTATTTTTCCATTTTCGGAAGAATGCGAAATAAGATTTTTGATTTGTTTTGAGCATACGCACATCCGGTCTTTTGACACAGTTACAGTTCTATTTTTTTTTTTTTAAATCGTTTGTTACCGTATTGTTTTATAAGTCTAGATCTCGGTCCAGACTAGAGTGGTTTGAATCAGATAGATATATTCTAGATAAGATATCTAGATTCTTTAATTTGAATACTTTTGATCTAGAGCATCTAGACTTCAATGACTGTTTGCCAGCTTTTGAAAGTATTAGAATTAGACTGATTATATAAGATAAGATTAGACTTAAACTTAAGAGTATCATGAATGATGCCCGGTCGCTATGTTACGTATGTAGCGCTAATCGCCGCTATTTCTACAATTCTAGATCTATTATTTTTTCACTGTTGTTACGATGGCCCCCTAGATTTTTCTAATTTGAACTCTACCTGCCGACTTTTATGAGTTCAAATTGGATTAGATTTAGACATCTAGATCTTATCTATTATAATAATAATAAGATCTAGATCTACTCATCATCTAAATCTAATAGAGATATAATGTGATAGACGTACCGTGTACCGGCCATCTGGTTTTAAATATAGAATATACTTTTTTTTAATATAGTAATAAGTAGGCCTTCTTAAACTTTTTTACATGACTATAACTATAGTGAGTTACTGAGTATTTATAAGCCTGATAGAATGTAGATATCTAATAATAATATATTGGATCTAGAGTCAAGTTATTAGATATAAGTAGCTCTAGATTATAGATCTATCTATAGTGAGGGATATATATATATATATTAATATAAAAGTTTAAAAATTTTCTCTAATAACTTATCATTACTAATGCTATAAAAGCCCAGTGTAGTAGAGATCCACTTCTTCTAAACAACTTGTATCAGCATGAAAAAGAGTCACATAAGGTTTTAGGAAGTCTCAATATGCAGTTTTATTGCTTAGCATTATATTCCTCTAAGCATTGCTCCTCATCTGGTTGTCCTTGCTTGTCTTGCTTAAGAACTCAGCAGAGATTCAGCAGCTTTCTCTCAATTGCTTTTCAAAGCATTTTTGGTGGACTTCATGTGCAAAGCTTAGTAAACAGTTTCTCCTGTACAAAATTTAATAATTAGTGAAACAAACAGAAGTGTAGCTCATACTTTTGAAGTAATTCCAAAACTCAAGCATGTTTTTCAAACACATTTAATCCTTATAGTTGTTTGAGAAAGAAGTTGTTACAATATCTGTAAAGCAGTTATCTATTATAGAATGCCCAGTCTGCAAAAAGCTTTTTCCTCCCATCAATATATATACAAACAATAGTCAGGAATAGTGCCATGAATGAACTTTGTGTGCAGTAATGCTCACTGCAGTGCATTTTGTGTGCAGTAATGCTCAATGAAGTGTAAATGTTATGTAATACAACATTAATTAAAGAAAATATTAAATAAAGTGATTCTACATAGTTTAAAAAAATTTTGCAACATCTTTTTTGAAGTCGCCGCGACAGGCCAGTTAAAAAACGGGGGGGGGGGGGGGGGGGGCGACGCTTACAAAATTTCCTATAGTCAGTTCCCATAACTGCACTATTCACCTTGTGAGTTATGATACACAAGAAAAGTTTAGCCCGCAATTTCATTTCTATTTGAATCTAATTATAAAACTGTAAATAAAATACAAATCCATGCAGAAAATAAGCGCATCTTTCAACAGTTTTGTGAAACAAATAATGAAAAAGGTGTTAGACTCTTGTTGTAAACTGAAGTCCGCTGGATTTCGAAAGGGATTTGTCAATTGTTATGGCTCGTTTTTTTTAACTCTTAAATAATTTTTTTTTTTGAGAAACGGGAAGATTCAACGGTTGGCGATGACTTAAAGAAGGCTAAAAAAAAATGTTTAACATGGAAGGCATCTCACAGAACTGAATGAAACGAACCTCCGACTGCTAGGGAAGAGATTCACTTTTATTGATTGTATCATTTTCTTTTTTATCGAGATATTAAATCTATTTTACTGAGTTTTAGAATCTCACATAACCTGTTTGTTGACAAATGAATTACTGCCCAAGAACACCGATATCTATGCAATTCACATAACAATGCTCTATGAAGAAATTAAGATTCGCTTCTAAAATTTAAAATATGTATATTTAAATAACAATTATTAAACATCTGTTACTGATGTTTAAATTGAGTTGCATGAAAAAATAGATTTACAAAACTATGTCTTCAGTAAAAAGAATGTAAACATAGGAAGCACGCAGTGGCGTAGCTAGCTTGGGGGGAGGGGGGATTTAAAAATCCCCCGGGTCCCCATTCAGGGGGGGGGGGGGGCAAATTAGTGCTTTTTTAATTAATTAAATTAAATATTAAGCAAAATGCAGCGGCCCCTAAATATGTCAAGTCCCCTGGCCCCCAAACGATGGATATTCCTAGCTACGCACCTGAAGGCACAACAGAGATGTGGCTGCATTTAAATGTTTCAGTAAAATTCCAAAACTGTGGTCGAAATTGGCTTATGTTTTAGCTTTTCAGTAAACATACATTGTTAACATAGATTCAGTGCTTAACAAACTTAATGAATAAGCAAAGAAATAGACCGGATGTAACCGCTAGAGGAGACCTTCGCCTTGTTTTGGCTAATTTAAAGCTTGAAATTTCTAATATTGTCAGACTGCATGGGGCACAAGGTTCCCATTAGCTTAATTTCTTTTTGTAGTGAATTCAGCAGTAATAATATTTATATTAAAAAATAAAACTAAATATACAATTAAACCAAAAAACAGTAGGCCCTAATATTAAAAAATTTAAACGGAGACTATTCTTAGGATTTGAAAGAAAGTCTTTACAATTAATTTTTGTGTGTAATCACTGAAAATTATTTGACATAATTTTTTGTATAATGATAATATTGGCTGTTTTTGCCTTTAATTCCGAAGATTACGGCTGAGTCCAGTGTTTCACATAACTACGCAAACCCAACTGCGACCTACATATTTTCCCGAATTTTATGCAGACAAAGCCGTTGTATGCTGGTGTTCTATTTTAGTTTTCTTTCCGTCTTTTGCGCCTGTCTTCAATAATGGCTTTTCTTGGAGTATCAAATGTTTGTCCCGCAGTTTTTGTAAGAGCTTTCGAACTGATTCTCTCAGAGGCTATCTGCTGCCAGAGAATGCTGCCAGGTACTTTTCTCTATGCCAGTGAGAGCGAAATGGCGCCTGAATAAATCTTTATAGCGCTCACGGGGCAGGGGGCACCTCTGTAACTCAGTTCTTCCTAAAGCTCGTCAGTCATAGGCCAAGGATTTTACAACAATCGCCTTTGGCAAGCGGTCGTCTCCCAAGCGGGATAAGTGTTATTGACAGCATAAAAATTAATAAATAGATGATATGTTGTTTTAATTGGCCTTCTCACGCTTCTTTATAAGTGTTTTTCTTAGAGCGGGGCGCTGGCGGATTTTTTTAAAGAAAAAAATCGAAAAGGGGGCGGTAGGCCAAAATAGGTTGAAGACCACTGCTCTAGACAGATTTGAAAAGGATTGAAATCGTAGATATGGACGTGACACAATGAGGTCGCATCCTAGTCAATAATTGAAACCTGAACCTATTTCCCCTCAAAGGAATATAATTGAACTTACATGTTCATGTAGTCACGTGACATCAAATTTCAACTTGAAGAGTTTTCTGTTCTGCAAATATTAATCAATTTTTAGAAGAAAAAAAATAAGAGAATTCTGATTTTTTAAAAAATGTAATTCATCCTTAAGTCAATTACATGCGCAATCAAATGGTCACAATAATAAAAAACAACAACTTTGAAGTCATGTTTATGTCATCACACCACACACACACCATGTGTGAGTTAGTTACTGCGTGCATACAAAGCTACTTCAAACAAAATACAAGTCTATGGTATCACACACTACTAAGGACTATTCAGACTCGAGTCATTCATGTAGATGAAATGTGATGAGGTGTGAAAGTAAAAAAAAAATAAAAGTCTAATCTAGGAAGTTCAACACAGTCTGACGCCCCAAGTGCATTGCTGTAGTTTTTTGACATTTGAGCACTTAGCAACAACGACTATTTCACTGTATACATTTATTTCCGTCACTGATATCTCTTCAAAAACTAGAATACGTGTCAATTCCTTTGTAGATTATTTACAGAAATTTTCTCATGGTTATAAAATACATGTCTATACTTGCAGACGATTCTTTCACTTTTACCTAAGACAATGTAGTCTCCAAACACAAGCGTCCTGTTGCTATGGTGACGAGGTGATGGATGCCTCCCCTGTGTTTGTGAATGATGATTTTGTTGAACTTGTCCAGGTCAGGCTTGATGTTCTATCTGGCAGCACCTTCGTGGCCATGAATGGAGATCTGCAGTGGTCAGGGTCAAGCCATTCCGTCTTGGGCTGTCCGTCCGTGCATGTAGCGGGGGCACATGTCAGCAATTAGCGGCATCAAACATTGAACAAACACGCACTCGCCCCAGTACATCTCGCAGATGGCCAGTCCCAACCCACCCCCACCATGTTTTTTTTTCTCCTTCTATTTTTTGTTGGACTTGTGTTTTAAAGACTAAAGTGTAGTTGTCCATCTAAATAGTTCAGATCTCAGCATTGTTGATAAATGGCTTGGATTGGTTGGTTGTCAACTGTCTTCTGGAAGAAGAGGTGGATTTAGTCGTTGATAAATGTTGCTGTACACTGGATGGACACAATATTGTCTTAGTTATATTTGTCCTCTCGTTGTCTTTGTCTTCTCTAGAAACAAATCGTTGTCCTTGTCTTCTCTAGAAACAAATCGTTGTCCTTGTCTTCTCTAGAAACAAATCGTTGTCCTTGTCTTCTCTAGAAACAAATCGTTGTCCTTGTCTTCTCTAGAAACAAATCGTTGTCCTTGTCTTCTCTAGAAACAAATCGTTGTCCTTGTCTTCTCTAGAAACAAATCGTTGTCCTTGTCTTCTCTAGAAACAAATCGTTGTCCTTGTCTTCTCTAGAAACAAATCGTTGTCCTTGTCTTCTCTAGAAACAAATCGTTGTCCTTGTCTTCTCTAGAAACAAATCGTTGTCCTTGTCTTCTCTAGAAACAAATCGTTGTCCTTGTCTTCTCTAGAAACAAATCGTTGTCCTTGTCTTCTCTAGAAACAAATCGTTGTCCTTGTCTTCTCTAGAAACAAATCGTTGTCCTTGTCTTCTCTAGAAACAAATCGTTGTCCTTGCCCTCTTTAGAAACTAACTGTTGTTCTTGCCCTATTTAGAAATAAATCGTCTTTAGAAACTTATCGCTGTCCTTGTCCTCTTTAGGAACTTAATGCTGTCCTTGTCCTCTTTAGGAACTTAACGCTGTCCTTGTCCTCTTTAGGAACTTAACATTGTCCTTGTCCTCTTCAGGAACTTAACACTGTCCTTGTCCTCTTTAGGAACTTAAGGCTGTCCTTGTCCTCTTTAGGAACTTAATGCTGTTCTTGTCCTCTTTAGGAACTTAACGCTGTCCTTGTCTGGAACCTAACGCTGTCTTTGTCCTCTTGAGGAACTTAACGCTGTCCTTGTCCTCTTTAGGAACTTAATGCTGTCCTTGTCCTCTTTAGGAACTTAATGCTGTCCTTGTCCTCTTTAGGAACTTAACGCTGTCCTTGTCCTCTTTAGGAACTTAATGCTGTCCTTGTCCTGTTTAGGAACTTAACGCTGTCCTTGTCCTCTTTAGGAACTTAATGCTGTCCTTGTCCTCTTTAGGAACTTAACGCTGTCCTTGTCCTCTTTAGGAACTTAACGCTGTTCTTGTCCTCTTTAGGAACTTAACGCTGTCCTTGTCTGGAACTTAACGCTGTCTTTGTCCTCTTGAGGAACTTAACACTGTCCTTGTCCTCTTTAGGAACTTAATGCTGTCCTTGTCCTCTTTAGGAACTTAATGCTGTTCTTGTCCTCTTTAGGAACTTAACGCTGTCCTTGTCTGGAACTTAACGCTGTCTTTGTCCTCTTGAGGAACTTAATGCTGTCCTTGTCCTCTTTAGGAACTTAATGCTGTTCTTGTCCTCTTTAGGAACTTAACGCTGTCCTTGTCTGGAACTTAACGCTGTCCTTGTCTTCTTTAGGAACTTAACGCTGTCCTTGTCTTCTTTAGGAACTTAACGCTGTCCTTGTCCTCTTTGGGAACTTAATGCTGTCCTTGTCCTCTTTAGGAACTTAACGCTGTCCTTGTCTTCTTTAGGAACTTAACGCTGTCCTTGTCCTCTTTGGGAACTTAATGCTGTCCTTGTCCTCTTTAGGAACTTAACGTTGTCCTTGTCCTCTTTAGGAACTTAATGCTGTTCTTGTCCTCTTTAGGAACTTAACGCTGTCCTTGTCTGGAACTTAACGCTGTCCTTGTCCTCTTTAGGAACTTAATGCTGTCCTTTTCCTCTTTAGGAACTTAACGCTGTCCTTGTCCTCTTTAGGAACTTAATGCTGTCCTTGTCCTCTTTAGGAACTTAATGTTGTCCTTGTCCTCTTTAGGAACTTAATGTTGTCCTTGTCCTCTTTAGGAACTTAACGCTGTCCTTGTTCTCTTTATGCGAAAAAATCGAAAACACGACAAATCATTCACAATTCTTTCATCCTACAACTGGTTCACTGACAATTGGTTCACTGACTAATGGGTCACTTGCATGTTTAAAGATGATGATTATGGAAAGAGAGGTGGGTGGACTCTGGAGGGATGTGTAATTACGTGAGTAGCGATGCGGAGGCCTGATAACAATGCTGACTGAAAGATCTTTTTGAGTTCCGTGTGTTCTACTGGTCGCTGCTCGTCCAATCCTCCTGTGGACTTCTCTATGTTCTACTGGTCGCTGCTCGTCCAATCCTCCTGTGGACTTCTCTATGTTCTACTGGTCGCTGCTCGTCGAATCCTCCTCGGGACTTCTCTATGTTCTACAGGTCGCTGCTCGTCGAGTCCTCCTGAGGACTTCTCTATGTTCTACAGGTCGCTGCTCGTCGAATCCTCCTGAGGACTTCTCTATGTTCTACTGGTCGCTGCTCGTCGAATCCTCCTGAGGACTTCTCTATGTTCTACTGGTCGCTGCTCGTCGAATCCTCCTCGGGACTTCTCTATGTTCTACTGGTCGCTGCTCGTCGAGTCCTCCTGAGGACTTCTCTATGTTCTACAGGTCGCTGCTCGTCGAATCCTCCTGAGGACTTCTCTATGTTCTACTGGTCGCTGCTCGTCGAATCCTCCTGAGGACTTCTCTATGTTCTACTGGTCGCTGCTCGTCGAATCCTCCTGAGGACTTCTCTATGTTCTACAGGTCGCTGCTCGTCGAATCCTCCTCGAGACTTCTCTATATTTCGTCATATTTTCTTCTATTTTTTCTCTCAACAATGTGTTTCAATTTTGTTTCAGATCATAGAAGTGAACAGCATGAACAAAGTCAAGTTAAAATATTGGTAAGGCTTTGACTTTGATTCTTCTAGCACTTTCTGACAAGTGTTTTACCATATTAGCAGTAACATATTGCTGTCTTGATAGTTACTCCTGACACTTACACTAACATACTGCTATCTTGATAGCTGCTCCTGACACTTTCACTAACATACTGCTATCTTGATAGTTGCTCCTGGCACAGTAACATACTGCTATCTTGATAGTTGCTCCTGGCACAGTAACATACTGCTATCTTGATAGTTGCTCCTGGCACAGTAACATACTGCTATCTTGATAGCTGCTCCTGTCACTTTCACTAACATACTGCTGTCTTGATAGCTGCTCTTGACACTTTCACTAACATACTGCTATCTTGATAGTTGCTCCTGGCACAGTAACATACTGCTATCTTGATAGCTGCTCCTGACACTTTCACTAACATACTGCTGTCATGATAGCTGCTCTTGGCACAGTAACATACTGCTGTCTTGATAGCTGCTCCTGACACTTTTACTAACATACTGCTGTCTTGATAGTTGCTCCTGACACTTTCACTAACATACTGCTGTCTTGATAGTTGTTTCTTACACAGTAACATACTGCAGTCTTGATAGTTGCTTCTGACATAGTAACATACTGCTGTCTTGATAGTTGCTTCTGACATAGTAACATACTGCTATCTTGATAGTTGTTTCTTGAAGTGAGGTCCAGTTCTTAATTTGTAATCAAATACCTATGTGTGTGTGTATGTGTGTGTGTAATGTTATATCCTAAAATGTTAGGTATGAAACAAAACAAAAATGTAACATTTTAAAAATTAATTTGTAAAATGACACATTTGTTTTCTGTTCTGGCAGTGGAGTTCCATTTAACTCACCTCAAGTGAGGCCAACCATTGACCAGATTGATCAGTCGTTTGGTGCCACACATCCTGGAGGTTAGAACATAATTATGTAGCTTAGTATTGTGTCTCCATTGTTTAGAATTGTGTTAGTATTATTTAGTATCATGTCAGCATTACTTAGTATTGTGTAAGTATCATTTAGCCTTCTCAGCATTTTTTATTGTTGCATCTGCATTGTTTAGTGTTGTGTGTCAGCATTGTTTAGCGTTGTGTGGCAGCATTGTTTAGTGTTGTGGCAGCATTGCTTAATGTTGTGTGGCAGCATTGTTTAGTGTTGTGTGTCAGCATTGTTTAGCGTTGTGTGGCAGCATTGTTTAGTGTTGTGTGGCAGCATTGTTTAGTGTTGTGTGGCAGCATTGCTTAGTGTTGTGTGTCAGCATTGTTTAGTGTTGTGGCAGCATTGTTTAGTGTTGTGTCAGCCTTGTTTAGTGTTGTCAGCATTGTTTAGTGTTGTGTGTCAGCATTGTTTAGTGTTGTGTGTCAGCATTGTTTAGTGTTGTGTGTCAGCATTGTTTAGTGCTGTGGCAGCATTGTTTAGTGTTGTGGCAGCATTGTTTAGTGTTGTGTGTCAGCATTGTTTAGTGTTGTGTGGCAGCATTGTTTAATGTTGTGTGGCAGCATTGTTTAGTGTTGTGTGTCAGCATTGTTTAGCGTTGTGTGGCAGCATTGTTTAGTGTTGTGGCAGCATTGCTTAATGTTGTGTGGCAGCATTGTTTAGTGTTGTGTGTCAGCATTGTTTAGCGTTGTGTGGCAGCATTGTTTAGTGTTGTGTGGCCGCATTGTTTAGTGTTGTGTGTCAGCATTGTTTAGTGTTATGTGGCAGCATTGCTTAATGTTGTGTGTCAGCATTGTTTAGTGTTGTGTGGCAGCATTGTTAACTGTTGTGTGGCAGCATTGTTTAGTGTTGTGACAGCATTGTTTAGTGTTGTGGCAGCATTGTTTAGCGTTATGTGGCAGCATGATTTAGTGTTGTGTGTCAGCATTGTTTAGTGTTATGTGCCAGCATTGTTTAGTGTTGTGTGTCAGCAATGTTTAGCGTTGTGTGGCAGCATTGTTTAGTGTTGTGGCAGCATTGTTTAGTGTTGTGTGGCAGCATTGTTTAGTGTTGTGTGTCAGCATTGTTTAGTGTTGTGTGGCAGCATTGTTTAATGTTGTGTGGCAGCATTGTTTAGTGTTGTGTGTCAGCATTGTTTAGCGTTGTGTGTCAGCATTGTTTAGCGTTGTGTGGCAGCATTGTTTAGTGTTGTGGCAGCATTGTTTAGTGTTGTGGCAGCATTGTTTAGTGTTGTGTGGCAGCATTGTTTAGTGTTGTGTGGCAGCATTGTTTAGTGTTGTGTGGCAGCATTGCTTAGTGTTGTGTGTCAGCATTGTTTAGTGTTGTGGCAGCATTGTTTAGTGTTGTGTCAGCCTTGTTTAGTGTTGTCAGCATTGTTTAGTGTTGTGTGTCAGCATTGTTTAGTGTTGTGGCAGCATTGTTTAGTGTTGTGTGGCAGCATTGTTTAGTGTTGTGTGGCAGCATTGTTTAATGTTGTGTGGCAGCATTGTTTAGTGTTGTGTGGCAGCATTGCTTAGTGTTGTGTGTCAGCATTGTTTAGTGTTGTGGCAGCATTGTTTATTGTTGTGTCAGCCTTGTTTAGTGTTGTCAGCATTGTTTAGTGTTGTGTGGCAGCATTGTTTAGTGTTGTGTGGCAGCATTGTTTAGTGTTGTGTGTCAGCATTGTTTAGTGTTGTGGCAGCATTGTTTAGTGTTGTGGCAGCATTGTTTAGTGTTGTGTGTCAGCATTGTTTAGCGTTGTGTGGCAGCATTGTTTAGTGTTGTGTGGCAGCATTGTTTAGTGTTGTGACAGCATTGTTTAGTGTTGTGGCAGCATTGTTTAGGTTATGTGGCAGCATGATTTAGTGTTGTGTGTCAGCATTGTTTAGTGTTATGTGCCAGCATTGTTTAGTTTTGTGTGGCAGCATTGTTTAGTGTTGTGTGTCAGCATTGTTTAGCGTTGTGTGGCAGCATTGTTTAGTGTTGTGGCAGCATTGTTTAGTGTTGTGTGTCAGCATTGTTTAGTGTTGTGTCAGCATTGTTTAGTGTTGTGTGGCAGCATTGTTTAGTGTTGTGTGGCAGCATTGTTTAATGTTGTGTGGCAGCATTGTTTAGTGTTGTGTGGCAGCATTGCTTAGTGTTGTGTGTCAGCATTGTTTAGTGTTGTGGCAGCATTGTTTAGTGTTGTGAGCATTGTTTAGTGTTGTGTGTCAGCATTGTTTAGTGTTGTGTGTCAGCATTGTTTAGTGTTGTGTGTCAGCATTGTTTAGTGTTGTGTGTCAGCATTGTTTAGTGTTGTGGCAGCATTGTTTAGTGTTGTGGCAGCATTGTTTAGTGTTGTGTGGCAGCATTGTTTAGTGTTGTGTGGCAGCATTGTTTAATGTTGTGTGGCAGCATTGTTTAGTGTTGTGTGTCAGCATTGTTTAGCGTTGTGTGGCAGCATTGCTTAATGTTGTGTGGCAGCATTGTTTAGTGTTGTGTGTCAGCATTGTTTTGCGTTGTGTGGCAGCATTGTTTAGTGTTGTGTGGCAGCATTGTTTAGTGTTGTGTGGCAGCATTGTTTAGTGTTATGTGGCAGCATTGCTTAGTGTTGTGTGTCAGCATTGTTTAGTGTTGTGGCAGCATTGTTTAGTGTTGTGGCAGCATTGTTTAGTGTTGTGTGGCAGCATTGTTTAATGTTGTGTGGCAGCATTGTTTAGTGTTGTGTGGCAGCATTGTTTAGCGTTGTGTGGCAGCATTGCTTAGTGTTGTGTGTCAGCATTGTTTAGTGTTGTGGCAGCATTGTTTAGTGTTGTGGCAGCCTTGTTTAGTGTTGTCAGCATTGTTTAGCGTTGTGTGGCAGCATTGTTTAGTGTTGTGTGTCAGCATTGTTTAGTGTTGTGTGGCAGCATTGTTTAGTGTTGTGTGGCAGCATTGTTTAGTGTTGTGGCAGCATTGTTTAGTGTTGTGGCAGCATTGTTTAGTGTTGTGTGTCAGCATTGTTTAGTGTTGTGTGGCAGCATTGTTTAATGTTGTGTGGCAGCATTGTTTAGTGTTGTGTGTCAGCATTGTTTAGCGTTGTGTGGCAGCATTGTTTAGTGTTGTGGCAGCATTGCTTAATGTTGTGTGGCAGCATTGTTTAGTGTTGTGTGTCAGCATTGTTTAGCGTTGTGTGGCAGCATTGTTTAGTGTTGTGTGGCAGCATTGCTTAGTGTTGTGTGTCAGCATTGTTTAGTGTTGTGGCAGCATTGTTTAGTGTTGTGTCAGCCTTGTTTAGTGTTGTCAGCATTGTTTAGTGTTGTGTGTCAGCATTGTTTAGTGTTGTGTGTCAGCATTGTTTAGTGTTGTGTGTCAGCATTGTTTAGTGTTGTGGCAGCATTGTTTAGTGTTGTGGCAGCATTGTTTAGTGTTGTGTGTCAGCATTGTTTAGTGTTGTGTGGCAGCATTGTTTAGTGTTGTGTGGCAGCATTGTTTAATGTTGTGTGGCAGCATTGTTTAGTGTTGTGTGTCAGCATTGTTTAGCGTTGTGTGGCAGCATTGTTTAGTGTTGTGGCAGCATTGCTTAGTGTTGTGTGGCAGCATTGTTTAGTGTTGTGTGTCAGCATTGTTTAGCGTTGTGTGGCAGCATTGTTTAGTGTTGTGTGGCAGCATTGTTTAGTGTTGTGTGTCAGCATTGTTTAGTGTTATGTGGCAGCATTGCTTAATGTTGTGTGTCAGCATTGTTTAGTGTTGTGGCAGCATTGTTTAGTGTTGTGTGGCAGCATTGTTTAGTGTTGAGTACCTGAGACTAATTGTACTTTTGTTTTGTTTCAGTGTACATAGCAGAAAAGCAGCTCTTTGTGTTAAACTTTCGAGGTCTTTCATTTGATTTCCCCATCAATTCCAGATATGAAGTAAGTTGATGTACAAAGCAAACAAAGATTTTATTTAGGTTTTAATGCAGACAATTGTTTGTCACATCCATGGTGAGAGTCTTTATATCACTCTGTCTTCTCTGTCTCTGCAGCCCACTTATGCTCATGGCCTTGGTTCTCTCCAGTTTCCTAATGGCATGTCTCCAACAGTTGCCAGGATGTTCATTTACTCTGGTAACAGTTATGCTGATGCCAAGTAAGTAAAAATTTTTACCTCAGAGGTGACAGGTTTTTAATTGCAAGTCTTAGTCATAAGATTTTTGTATGATACAGTTAATGCTTAAAACTAAGGTAGTCAGAATACCACAACTTGGCCTCGATGGTAGGGCTTACAATGAAGCTAATTTATTTATGATTTCTTAAAGCAGGAAAAAGTATTTTGATCAAAGTGTACTTTTACATTTTTATATTTTTATTTTTAAGTTAAGGAAGATAATTACTGTACTACAAACGTATTCTGCTGAAAAAGTTTTGTTTCTATTCAACAACCAGTTTTTGAATTTAAGAAGCAGTCTGCATGAGGAAGTGGGTACTATTAAAGAGCCACCACTGTACTGCACTTCATTGTACTACTGGGTAGGAGGTTGTTCCTTGGGTTGTTTTGGGCTTGTTGTATATACTTTATGTCACAATGAATGTCAACAAAAGTATCAATCAATTTACTTTGCCATGTTTGCTTTCTTGATACAGGGCCCCATCTTTACCTGTGACATGTTTCTATGGCAACTGTTTCTTGGACTGTCTGGAAGTGCTCAGAGATATTAATGTGACGTCAGGACTTAAGTTTATTTTGGTCACTGAAGGTGAGAGGTCACCTCTTAATGAAATTGGGAAGTTTAATTTCACCAACTTTTCTTTGTTTTCTCTATAGTCACTCTCCCCAGCAAATTGTTGTTTTATAACATTATCTCTATAGTCACTCTCCCCAGCAAATTGATGTTTTATAACATTATCTCTATAGTCACTCTCCCCAGCAAATTGTTGTTTTATAACATTATCTCTATAGTCACTCTCCCCAGCAAATTGATGTTTTATAACATTATCTCTATAGTCACTCTCCCCAGCAAATTGTTGTTTTATAACATTATCTCTATAGTCACTCTTCCCAGCAAATTGTTGTTTTATAACATTATCTCTATAGTCACTCTCCCCACCAAATTGTTGTTTTATAACATTATCTCTATAGTCACTCTCCCCAACAAATTGCATTATAACACTATCAACAAACATCTCTTCCACCTTCCACATACGTAGGAATATTAGTTGTCCTATAGACATGTGGGAATAAAATACTGTATTAGTTGTCCTATAGACATGTGGGAATAAAATACTGTATTAGTTGGCCTATAGACATGTATAAAATACTGTATTAGTTGTCCTATAGATGTGGGAATAAAATACTGTATTAGTTGTCCTATAGACATTTGGGAATAAACTGTATTAGTTTTCCTATAGAATTGTGGGAATAAAATACTGTATTAGTTGTCGTATAGACCTGTGGGAATAAAATACTGTATAAGTTGTCCTATCGACAATGTAATCTGTAGGAACATTTTGTTTTTTGGTATTATTTATTCAGGGATTATATTGTGATTATTTCTGTTTGTGTTCACTTCAGGTAATGTCCAGGGTAAACTTGTTGACTCCAATAAACAATCAGTGGAGAGGATTGTTAAATTTGGTGACTCTGTACAGGTAAATCATGTTAGTATAAACTTTGAAGTGTTAGCACAGACTAGACCACTTGTACCCTACATGAATTTGAATGTACAGCAAAAAAAAAACATACTGTCAAAGATATTTATCAATCAGTCGTAATTCATTAATTTAGTTTTATATGGAACATGTGCTAAACTAACAGAAGATAAGCCATGCAGCAATGAGAGATATGGCAGCGATTGAATGGTGCTCTATCCCCAAAACATGAATGGCACTGGACAAGATAGCAGACGCTTGAAAGTCTCAGGACCAGGAGAGTAACCAATTCAAAATAATTTGACTCAATGGAAGCAAAGTTTAACTTGTGTTGGATTTATAGTCATACTGCTATGTGTTAGTTGTTTTGGGTTTATTGTGCTGGGTTTACAGTCATACTGCTTTTTTGAGAGTTGTTTTGGGTTTATTTTACCTACATATACCTATCCTATTAAAAAATTATTGATTCAGAAGTCAGACTCGTTCTGAAGAACAAAACATCAGAGATTGCACTGCTTTTTTCAAAATTGTTTACGCATTGTTAAGTTTTCTGTGTCATTTGTCTAAAGAAGTTCTAGACATTTGGAAAGAATGAAAGGAACATCACTCCTCAAATAGAGTGTGAAATAAACTTTTTCTACTCTGATTAATGGTGTAAATTTTTTAAAAAAATTGTTTTATTTTTTAACTGGAAGCAGTAATTTGTTTACAATTCATTTTACACAACTCTCAAGAAATTGGAATTTTTAAAACTATTGAATGTTTTTTTATTTTTTTTTTGCTTTATGGTCAAAATGAGATGTAGTGTGCAAGCATCCTGACCTATAATTAAATGCTATGCTTGAACTGGTTGTAGTATTCTATTTCTCTCCCTTGTCAACATGTCTCTTCCTCTAGGATGTTGTGAGTGCCTTAGGCTGTCCTAGTCGCAAGTTCTACAAGTCTGAGGACAAGATGCGCATCCATTTACCTGATGCTCATAAACACATCAGATCTCACAGTGCAGATTATTTTTTTAATTACTTCACTATGGGTGTGGTCAGTTGACTTTGAGTCCTTATGTTTCAGTAGAAAATAAGCTGTAGTTACATTCATTAAGAAGAAATACGTTTAAAAACTGGAGTTTTATAAAGAATATATAGAAAAAAACTCCCCAGGCTTGAGATTTCTAAGATAAGGGGAGATAAGCTTTGGGTAGAGATGTAGATATTAAGAATTGTACAATAGCTATAGTAGAACATTTACATTTAATCCATTAATATTGAAAAATCAGAAACATAAACACTATTTGTCACTTTAAGTTTAATCAAAGATTAAAAAAATACACACAAAAAAAATATTTTTTTTGGGCCCGTGATATAAACTAAAAAAGTGGAAGCACTAACACAATGTTGTCATTTTTTTAAGAAAAATCCTGGTCCCACCTCCAATTTACAATTAAAACAAGAACAAACACTCACACATGTGTAAAATTAAAAGAGAAATAAAAATGTTTATAATGAAACAAAAGTTGTACTCGCTGAGCGCCACACTCTCCAGCACTAGCGAAGTTACTCACTGAGAGTACCACTGCACTAAAAGAGTTAAGGCTGTCTTGATCACCATTTCACAAATGATTTCCTGTCTACAAAAATGTATTTGACTTTCATTCATCACTTATGAGATGAGGCTCTCTAAAATAAAACAACAATTTGTAACAGTCCCCTTAAACACAATAGAAGCGTTGTGTTTGTTTTATTTTAAAGTATTTTTTTATATGTCTTTTTTTGGGGTGTATTGATTCTTTCTGTTTGACTGCAGGACTTTCTGTTTGATGCTGTAACCCACAGGGTGAAGAAATTTGTCCTTCATACCAACTACCCTGGGGACTATAACTTTAACATGTAAGTTTAGTCATGGTGGACAAATCAGTGACTATACTTTGAACTGGGATGTTGTAACATGTGCCACAATAGTTATTATTTGTTTGTATAAATTGCTTATTATTTCCATTTTACTTTTAAAAAATACTTAACTTGTGCAAGCTTCCAAGTAATAGCTCTGCCTAACAAAATACAACTTTTCTGCTAACTTTTAGTCTTGCCTTTATGTTGTGTCAAATTCATGACTTCAAACTGGCTTCTCATAGAAAAGATTTTATAGATTTCTCCCCCCTGTGCCCAGATAGAGGTTTTCAGAATTTACCTCCAGTTTTGAATTGAATGGAAAAGGTTTAGCCTTGTTTTTTTGTTTGTTGTTTGTATGTTTTTTACATTGTGTTTGACTTGGGAGCTGAATGACCTGGTTCAAAACTTGCTGTAATCAAGGATTTTTACTTGGTATTTTTATGACTTTTTATTTAACTTTCCCATAATCTTAAAATCTTGACTGAGAGCTTCAGTGCTCTTTTGACTTGAAGATATTAAAGGCCAATCCAGTACTTTAATTACTTAAACTTCTTGAGGGAGAACCCAGTATTTTATTTACTTATGTTGTAAGACACACAAACATCTTCATCTCTATTTCCAGTTACTGCAGATGTGAGTTCAAGCTGCCCATCACCTTAGAAGGCCCCAGTAAAGCTGCTAGTCAATCTCAGTCCAGTATGCTGGATGATGAGCTGCTGGTGGTGACAGCATATTCAAAGGTGAACATTTCATTTCAGTAGTCAACATTCACATTGCTTCTATGTAGTCTAGAATCAACATGGGGAGAATATGTAAATATATGAATCTTAAATCACATGCTAATGTCCAACTAAAAAATTTTTAATTCAACTTTTTGTACTTAACTTTTTCTCATTATTTTTTATTTATTTTTTAAGTGGGATGAGGTCCAAAAGTTTCTAACTAGCCCAAAACATCGACCAGTTATACTGAACAGATCAGCATCAACCAATACAAGCAATCCCTTTGGATCAACTTTCTGTTATGGTGTACAGGATTTGATATTTGAGGTGAGTTTTGTTCACTCTGATAAAATTAAAATTCTATTAGCTGCCTTCTGTGATTTTAAAAAAAGTTTATGGATCTAATTTTAAAGAAAAATTTTAAGACTAAGATTAACTTTAAAAATGTGTATGTATGGTGACTGTAACTTGATACCTTGTTTTACTATGGTAAAGGAAAAGTATATGCAGTAATTTTATTTCCCCTTAGCCTAAAATTTGTGATGGCTTTAAAGTTTTCATGTTGCTTATTTTGACGAGAACCTTTTTCTTATCATTCTCTCTCATCCACATTATAACACCCTTCTTTGGCACATAAAGTCTAGTAGCCCTTTGGGGTAAATATATGATCTTAGTTCCTTCCATGGAACTTTTTTCCCCTGTACCCCCCCCCCCCCCCCCCCCCCCCCCCCCGGTCCCGTTTGTACACACCACACTTCATTTGTAACCTTTCATGAAAAGTACCTTTGCTTGCCTTCCTGTATAGCCACCCATGTACAATCTGTTTTGTGTTTATATGTAAAACAGTCTGAGAGGTTCATTTCATTTCATTGAGCCCCCCTTTTACTTCTTCAGACCATCAATTGTAACTTACTAGGTGATTAATGATTTGTCAGTTGATTTGTTTTTAAAGAGTTGTAGTCATGTTCCTATAACATAGTGAAGAAATGTAGAGAGTATGGACCATGTATGGTATTCAAATATATGCCCAAACATTATGGTACTGTCCTACATTTGAGTACACAGGAAAGAATCTAATTGATGAGAATTTCTTTATATCAAGCTCATTTTTTTACTTTCTTGCTACTAGTTTTATCATTGAATAGTTTTTTTATAACTGCATACATAAATATCAGGTTTTCATTATCCATATTGTGGGATGAGTGGCGAATGGCTAAAACCACTTGGCTACTTATCAAGGGGGCAGCATTGAAACCTTCTCCCATATACTCTACTCCTCCTCCCCCTCCCAAACGTTTTCACAAAAGAGATGAGACCATAGTACAATGAGTATGCTATAGCAGGAACAAATGCTTTTTACAATATTTTTGTTAGGATTTGAACATTTCTCATTTTTAATACAATTCTGTAAGTACCAAAATGTCATCTTAGTGTTGTTGTCAATCTCTGTTAAGCAGAGTAATGCAAGTTGTGGCACTATTGAGTGGATTGTCTCGTTGTGTCTGAGTTGATCTTTTATTTTTCAGGTGATGTCAAATCAACATATAGCCTCAGTTACTCTCTATCGCTCATCCAACTTACGTGATACACCCTCCTCCTCTTGATGTACAAACTGGCAAGCTGGCTATGTGACCTGATGTATGCTCGACATGTACTCAACTCATTCCTTGCTTTACACAAGGGAAATAATCCATGGGAATTGCAACATACCCTGTGGTTATTCTGCTTGTGATTAAAAACAAAAAAAGACATGAAACCTTCGACCAGAAGCTTTTGTTTGATGGGCTGATCCCAATCAAATGAGCTTTCTATTAAAAGACATTTGTTTTATATTAAAACAATTCTCGGTAGAGTTGATTTGAAATAACCTATTTATTTCTTACAATTATTGACCTAATGAAATTGTAGAAATCCTTGAGTGGAGACTCCAGTCTATTACTTTTAAGTTCACAGTTCTACCCTTGTATTGTGAAACAAAAAAAAAAAACATGTACTCTATGGCACAGCATCCAATGGTTGTTTCACATTTTCAAGAAGAACCCTATTCTACTACTTTTATCATTTTTAATGTTTGCTCAGTACTAATGTCTTATGATCAGATTTGAAGAGCTGGCCCTCCTTGTGCATCAAAGCCTTGTTTATAATTTTATCTTTTTTTTTTTTTTGGGTGGGGGGGGGGGGGGCATATTTTTTTTGAGTTTGACTTTTGTTTCAGTTCCTAGATTCTATAAAATGTGATGAAAATAAAAATGTCATTTACAATAAGATTTCAAATTGTAATTATGTTTTTATTAAAAAAAAAAGTTTTAAATAAAAAATATTCAATGCTTATGAAACTTTTGACCTTTGATAAATTTAAAATGCCACAAAATTTTGTGCTTTGGACTTAATTTGTCCATCTATTAAATGTTTCAACATTTACTTTACATTCACTCCAAAAGACTTTACAGTTCTTAAACAGATATTGTGTTGGAGGGTCACTAGTAGATATTTAGTT
This sequence comes from Biomphalaria pfeifferi, assembly GCA_030265305.1. Lineage (NCBI taxonomy): Eukaryota > Metazoa > Mollusca > Gastropoda > Planorbidae > Biomphalaria > Biomphalaria pfeifferi. The sequence continues at coordinate 1,233,549 of JASAOG010000198.1, read as the reverse complement.
GTAACAAATCCTTTTTGGTGCAAGCTTTGACATTTTAAGAATAATTCATTTTTTATACAGTAACTTAACTTAATTTGTTTTAGTTATTTTCTAGATAAATGAGTTTTGATTTCATTTTCTGAGTGATGAACTTGTTTGTTCTCTCCTGCAATATCATTGGCTGTTCTGAACACTTCAGCTGCCATCAAATTTGATTGGGCAGTAGACTGACTGCAGATATGTTTTATCAATGGTTTGTTACTTTGAGGCTTAAAATAATGTCAGTGAACATTGTTCTAGTGTTTAGTATTTAGTGTACAGGGGCCACAATGGACCACTCACTGTAAGTAGTCCATTACATCTTACATATAGTATGCTCTTCTCTAATTACTATGTATATTCTATCAACATTTTGAGTTGTATTAACTGTATCTTTATCTTGGGGTTTAATAAAATGCATTCTGGATTGGATTGTTTTCATACCACACAGCAGCTCTTTAGTTGGTTGAACATAATTTCATGCCAGGGAGATTTGTAAGCACACTTTAGCCATCCAGAAGTATGCTGATGGTTAAACCCAGGTTCCTCATCCTGTGAACTAGGTTTCATAATGTATATTGTTCTTGGTAGATAAACTGAATTTCTCATTTTGGCATGGATGGATTTTTCCTAACATCATGTACCAGGTATTTGGCTGTTAAAGCTGACATTCTGGGAGCAGGATTTCATTCAAACATCAGGCATCATTCTCATGTTTTGTGCTCAATGTATAAAGCCCACAAGTCATGTTCTTTTTAATTGATCAGTACTCTATTTATGAAAGTATAATTCTGTTTGACAGTTCCTAGTGCTTTCAAATGACACCATCTCTTTGTTTCGCTCGCTAGAGGTGTGTTTTCAACACCATCTTTAATTTAGCTATAGAGGTTTGTTCTCTCTCACAACACTTCCTTGTTTGTCTCTAGAGGTGTGTCCTCACACCATTTCCTTGTATGTGTCTCTAGAGGTGTGTCCTCACACCATATCCTTGTGTGTCTCTAAAGGTGTGTCCTCACACCATTTCCTTGTCTGTGTCTCTAGAGGTGTCCTCACACCATTTCCTTGTTTGTATCTCTAGAGGTGTGTCCTCACACCATTTCATTGTATGTGTCTCTAGAGGTGTGTCCTCACACCATATTCTTGCATGTGTCTCTAGAGGTGTCCTCACACCATTTCCTTGTTTGTGTCTCTAGAGGTGTGTCCTCACACCATATCCTTGTATGTGTCTTTAAAAGTGTGTCCTCACACCTTTTCCTTGTATGTGTCTCTAGAGGTGTGTCCTCATGCCATTTCCTTGTTTGTGTCTCTAGAGGTGTCCTCACACCATTTCCTTGTTTGTGTCTCTAGAGGTGTGTCCTCACATCATTTCCTTGTATGTGTCTCTAGAGGTGTGTCCTCACACCATTTCCTTGTTTGTGTCTAGAGGTGTGTCCTCATGCCATTTCCTTGTTTGTGTCTCTAGAGGTGTGTCCTCACACCATCTTCTTGTTTGTGTCTTCAGAGGTGTGTCCTCATTTGTTTTTCTAAGTTGCTTTTTTGCTGCAGTTAAGAGTTGGACAAACCATTGAAGCTTTATTGTTTTCTTTTACAGACTGTTTTGATTCTTTTTCAAAATGTAAGGAAATATTTTAGACATTCTTTTTAAATTCTGTAAGAACAAACAAGTCAAATCTATGTCTATCACTTGGTCTAAAGTGAAGGGCAATGTCTATCACTTGGTCTAATATTTTATTTACGGGTACATCAGTAAAAGATGTGAATTGTGTTGTCACTGAATGAAGAGCCCCTCTCTGTTCTGTACTAGTTTTTTGCTGCCAGTCTGTTCATATTAACATCAACTTTTGTGTCCAACTTTTCTTTCATTCATCAGAAATATTGTCAAATTTTTAGTTTTTTTCAAGCAAAAAATAATAAAATAAAAAGTTAAGTGCCTCTTTGTTAATTTTTTTTTTTTTTTGCTGTAAAGATATCTTTTCTAAGTCATTAAAAAAATTGATCTTCTTGTTTATACATTTGAAATTGATATATGTCCCAATTGTATCATTAAAATGTTACATTTAAAAATAATAATATTCTGTATGCCACTTCAGACATGTCCAATACGAACTCAGCTTTAAAACCTTTAAAAATTATATTTTTAATAATTTCTACATTGTTAAAGGAATTTATTTATTTTGTGTGAAAGCCACAATAACATTTCAAACCTCTGATCCTTTTTGTGTTGTAGTTGTGTTTTGGTGAATTTTACTTAAGCTCAATTAATAAAGTTACATAGTTTAGTCAATATATTTAGATGACATTGTTAATGACATATCAATATCTTCACACAAAAAAAGCACTCAAGAAATATTTCAAGTAAGACTATTTAATTCCATGTAACATGAACATTGATGAGTCAATCAGTGACTAGTGGTGTTGCTAATTCTAGAACAGAAGCAAGAGAAGGATCACGTTTCTTGCCTCTTTTCAAAACATACTGCTACCGGTACCTAAAGAAACATTTTCCAATGAAACCACTCTCTCTTCAAATGTTTCTAGTACTATCTTCTTTGTATCACTACATGTCCTTAAGTCAATATTCATCTTGCCATTCATGTCATACTGTAATAGTGTTTGTAAGTTCACCACCAGTCAAGTTGAAGTGACCATCTGATCAATGATAGTTTACTTTTCATAATATATAGCATTGATATTGTGATAGCCATAATCTGAGAACAGGGTTAGTTATTTATGAAGTTTTCAAGGGCATTTCTGTGTCTTATGATTGACTGAACACCAAGTCAAAAGTTTTGCTTTTAGTGTGACACAGTATCATTCCAACCTTGGCCAGTGAAACCACTCTGATCCCTGGAGTCAGCACAAGGGCAATAACTCAGTCATGCGTTCAAGCATTAATATTTCCTTGTCCACTGTCCTAGTGTAAGTACATGATTATTGGATGTCTCCATTATATACGATTCATGTCAGACTTGAACTACACATTGAATGATAAAATATTTGCAAATGTTTATAGTGTGACAATTTTCTTATTAAAAATTTCTATGGGGACAAACTTATGTATTTGTATTATTTGTTTTAAATCTAGAGATAGAATTTGTCTTTATTTATCTATTTATTTTTTTACTGTCTTTCTTCTGTGACACTGGTTCATGTCATTAACATGAGCTGGAACATGTTCTGAATGATGTCACCCTTACAGCTGTTCCTCCCACTTAATGCAGCAATTTCCAAAGGAACAGCATGTACCCAATACAGTTTAAAACCAGAAGGTTTGCAGGCTGCCAAAGGTCACTGCGCCAAATTTCCTCAGAGTTCACCTTTTCTATATTGGGGTATAGCCAGAAGGCGGCAGAGGTTTGGATTCAGAGTTTTTCGTCTACTTTGTGGGCATTCTCTGTACTGACAAGATCAGAAGTCAATAGATCTAGATAGAAAAGAACTATTACTTCCCCTGCAGAAGAGAAACTGGTGGACAGTAGTAGGGAATGGAAGAAACAAATAAACAAAGAGTTGTCTGTTCTTATGGTACAACTCCCCCAAGAGAATCAGGAAGAAGAAAAAAAACAAGGCTGCCTGATCCTGTGGTTTATGGACTGTCATACTGCCCATCACCCTGTGGGAGAATTGGGCTCGGATGTAAAATTCAATTCTTTGTTTAAATGTCTAAAAAAAGACTTAGTACAGAACTCATTACACTCCACTTATAGAATAAAGCAAAAGTAGACACTTAAGTTCAAATGGAAGTGGCTTGGAGAACAGAAAACACTTAATTTAGTAATACAATTATTTTTTATTATATTATGCCACAGAGTTATCATTGGACGTGGAAGTCTGTCTAAATTTTTATCTACCATGCTAATATTTGAATATTCTTTTATGTATCCTGGGTTGTCCTCTCTTTCTTTCCTTAGGGAATCCAGGTGAGGGCTTGCCTTATTATGTCGGAAGCAGATTTGCAAAGGGTGTGACCAATACATCTCCAGCATGGTGGTGGTTTGCATAAATGTTATAAGAATTGAAAAGGAAGTCCCTTTCCTTAATAATAGAGCTCCCCTGTTTGTTACTATTTATAGTGAATAGTTGTAGAAATTTTGTGTATTAAAATGCTTTCATATTTTATTTAAAAATTATAACTGTTAGCTTTCAGAAAAAAAACGTAGCTACTGCACGAGAACTTTGCAAGATCTAAAATATCATATCAAATTGTCAATATATCTTCTAGTTTTAGCAATCTAAATGGGAGGGGCTGACACACAAACTACACAAAACTAGTAGCAGTTATTAAAAAACAATTTAAAATGAAACAAAAAAATTGTCTCTATTTGTGATGAGGAAAATATTTAGTATCAAATAATTAAAACAAAATATTTTGTACATTTGAATATAGAGAAATTGTTGAGACTTTGATCTCTATATTATATTGGGCCTAGTTCAATGCCTGCATACAAACTTTGCAAAAGAGAAGTTCTACCTCTCAGCAAGAAATCAATGTGCAGACAACTCCCTAGTAGCACAAACTTTATTGGCAGAATATTTACACAAGATTTTATGATACAAAGTCATGTCATGATCAATCAGTTCAGACACACACACACAAAGACATTCTTTCTCATTTTGTTCTGTAAAAATCACATTGAAATCATAAATACATTTTTGGGGTGGGGAAGGGGAGATTCCTTTGTTTACAAAACCAAAACCAACCTTTGAAAGTTGCCACGTATTATGCTAACAAACTATCTTTCAAGCAGTTGGAGAAAAATAACTTTCCATGTCACTTATCTAATAAAATGATTTTAATTAGTTGTTTTTTTTTCAGAGACTTAAACATAGTCACACTATAGAAATATGGCTCGGAGTAGACTTTGCATGACAATATATAGATATAGTATATATCTCTCTCCATCTCATGTTCAATCTGAATCACAGCATGATCTGGAGAGATTAACAAAATGGAGTAGAAAAGAACTTGTACAATATCAGTTCTTCAAGTCAAAACATTCAATACACAGCTTAGTGTAATGGGCACATACAAATAATGGCATGGCCTGCATTCAAACACATCCTTACTAGATATTGTTCCCTTACTTGGATTAAAACCTGAAAGGAAAGACTAATATATATATATAAATAGAAGATGACCATGTTATATCTCAGCAGCAGAGAATTAAAGAACTGAGAGCAGAAGTTAGCAAAGATGGACACAAAAATTGGTAAACGGGGAAATAGATCTGCAAGAGTCTGCAAACAATGCAGACCTATATATATATATATATATATATATATGTCATCTAGACTGATCAAGGAGATTTCTAAACATAATATCCAACCGTTATTTCACAAGTTATTTTTGCAGTACAAATTATGACAATAATATGATAGTATGTTTCTACACTACACTAAATTTCCATGACTACTCTCTCTTCTCATTAGGAGAAAACCCTATGACCAGCACAATGACCTTCAACTTTGTGGTTGCTAGATACAAATACATAGACAGAGATCTTGGAGTATAGCTTTATTTCTATCTCTATGATTTAAACAAATATCAGAAATGGCAGTTGAAGCAACACAATTAAACAAAGTATTTCTTTACTAACTGATTGATCAAGCTAAAATGACAATTTTATTTTTAGAATTTAGTAAAGTATTTTATCCTTGATCAGTCTAGATATTTGTACAAATCAATATACTATTCAAGGGAAACTGAACATTTCCACAGTGGTATGTACAACTAATGGTGCTTGTTTAATGTGGATTCAAATGGTGAATGTTTCTATGAAGAACAAATGGCAATAACAAGAACCATTTTAATTATGTAAGTGTTCATCTTAACAACACAAAGCTGAATATCAATTTCTGTTGGGAGTTGTCTTCAAATCAAATTCATTTCTAAATACAAAAGCAAAAAAAATTTAAAAAAATATATAAAAAAATGCCTTATCTTGATTAAGTAAGCTAATCAAATTTAATGTTTTTTTTTAATTATTAATGAAATCAAGCAAAGTGTAGATGAATGAAACATTCTAACAGAAATAAAGTAGATACATAAGTAAGGTCAAACACTATCAATCAATAAAGTCACCATTAAGTTATAACTGAAGTAGTGAGTTTTGTTGTCTGGTTCGCATTGAGACTCAATCCTAAACCTATTTCTGTGGCTGAAACTTGAATATCAGTCAAGCACAAATGTTGACATTCTTAAAGTGTAGTGAATCAATACATTGATGGTACAGTGAAAACAATAAATTGATGGTTCGAGTAACTTTATACGGAATGTGAACACTAGATTAAACAAATGAAGCATTCCACATTAAAGAAAAAGACTAATGATGTATAAACAAAACTGGGAGTACAAAACCAATAGTGCCAAGTTAAAGACAGCAAACTATTTAGTGATTGGAGTCTATCCATGTTTTAAATGTAGTAGAAATGACATGTGCCTCAACATAGGTGAAACCAACTTAGACATAAATTGATAGAATCTAGAAGCCACTAGGAGAACATAATGTGCACCAAGGCATCTGTTAATAGAGCTATGGAATGGTTGATCAACAAAGTTGTCCACATTCAATATGCAAAACTCAGCATTTGACTTAGTTCATTAAATAAACTTGTTCAACAATGTATTTTTAGTTACTCTGTGAGTTGGTTATAGTTTGGACAGCTAGTGTTTAATGATTGCTATTACATTGGTATGTGACAGACTGGGTACAAGAAGACTTGCAAAGAATTTTCAATCACTTTATGTGTAGCTAGACAATCACAATCAAAACACAGCAATCCATTCGGACTCAATTAGAATACTCACAAAGTCAGCAAAGGAGCACATCTGTCAAACATAACAGATCCATTATAGAAAATATATAATCATTTGTACACAGCATATCCCTCTAGGCACAATCAATCTAAGACAACCATCAACAACATAATTTCTCTATACACAGCTGACATCTTGGGGGTGACAGTTGTGTGTGAAGCTTGAATCAAACTCTTGATGGAAGACAGACAGGTGTAGCATGCTAAACATTTCTTATGTCTAGAGAAAAAACAATGGTCAAACATTATACATTGATTTGGTTTCATTGAAACTAAGACTAATGGGGAAACCAGAATAATATTATGAGAAAAATGTTTTAAGTTTTGTAACTCCTCCAAAAAAAAATATGAAAATATAGTTGGGGTCTTATGTGTCCTTCTTTTTTAAGCCAACATTTAATCTTGTTTTTAAAATAATACAACAATATAGTATATTTGACATACAGGATAGCTGCAAAAAAAAAAAAAAAAAAAAACCCACATACACAGTGATAATTTCTACTTTCACTAAACCAGGCAGATCTAAAAAAATGCTTTTCTGTGTATGGGAATGGCCCTGTTGTGTATGTGAATGGTTTTCTGTGTTGCTAAAACATAAAGATAATATTTCTTTTGGCTACATTTAAATCTGCTAATGACAACAAACCTTTACCTTTCTTCCCGAGATATATCTACAAACGATGATGGTGGTTCTTCCATGTTACCCTTTATAACAGGACCAAAATTTTTTAATACCAGCTTGACTGCATTAGCCGCAGCCATGACATGACTAAAAAAAGATGATAAAAAATTTCCAAACTTTTCCATTTTATTTCAAAAATACATTTGGATAAAACATGATTTCTATTGAATCAAAATGTGTTCAAATTAAGGTTGACCTACCTTTCATATTTGCTACTCATCAATTCTTTCAACTGTGGTAACAATAAATTACACAAGTCTAGTGACCATAGAGTTCTACAGATAAATCAAAACATTTAAGATTGGTGGTTGTTGATAAGAACAAACAATGCACGTAACTCTTTCTCTCCTAATCGAGATACCATCATTGATTTTGACCTCATTAAATTAAATTAATGTTTAATTTTTTAAACTTGACTTTGAATTTAAAAAAAAAAAAAAGAGCATGCATTTCCCTTTAATTCCATCCATATAAAATACATCATTTTCTGATAACAAACAACAAAGCTATTGAAGCCCAATCATACCAGGGGTAGTGAAATAGTAATGAGCAAAATGAAGAATTCCTTCCAAACATGGAAAAATAATTACAGAGAGAAAGAGTTAATACTAAGTTAATAAAAAAAAAAGCAAAAATATTTTTAACAAAAACAGACTCATCACAGGGAAAGAACTCTGCACCTACAACTATATCTTTAAATAAAGTAGAAGTTATTTCACTTGCTTGATCTCATAACAAAATAATTAATTACCAATAATTAATGAGTTGATTGGTTAATTTCTTTATTGATTCATGTTTAGTAAAGTACAATATATTTTTGTTCAAAGTTTCAACTTGATCCTAGAATGGGTGTGGGAGAAATAACGTGTTCAATCATCTAAGGAGCAAAATCCCAAAATATTTAGCCATATCTGTGAAGACTGCCCGATTAATTTTCCTTGTTGGTATCAAACAAAATAAGAGATTTTTTTTTTTAGTGATTCATGTCTTGCCTATGCCAATGAATAATTGTGCAAAGTTTTAACTTGATGAATGGGTGTATGAGAAATAATGTGTACAAACTTTTTTTACCTGACAGACAGAGTTGATGTAATCTTTGTAAACATATGTTAACAGACATTGTTAACATTGAGATTTAAGGAAACCAGTTGTTTGTGTAATTCAATTGTTAGTTATTGCAACTAGATTAAATATTTTAGGTCTACATACGCTCTAGTATTGATGATACTTAATAGGTCAACCATAACAGCAGGATCCTTCATAGATAGAGCTGAATCAATGGCTGTCTGGAAAGAAGCAAATACAAAAAAAATGTAAATACTATTAAAACCAGAGGCTTTTAATTTTATCAGATATGGATCTACCTTTTGGACACATAATAATTTTGCTAATAAAGGGCAATTTTGTGTATTATTAAATTAAAATTTTAGTTCAGTTTTAGAAGTAAAGGCATAGTATTTCTTTCATGTTTTTCTTTAAAGTATCAGTTCAGAATGATTAGTCAAAGATTAATCAAAATGAAGCTGAAATGTATTCCACGATTATGAATGAATAGCTGTGCAGAATTATACCTCTTTACTTTAAGGATTTCTTAAGGGTGACATTTCAATTAAACATACCAGGAACAAACAATACAGAAATTGAGCCAACTAAACATTGAGGATTGTAAAAAATTCTATGGACAGTACCTTTGTATTTCCCGATGTCCACATTGCTCTGACCACTTGCAGATTTCGACTCCTCTGTTGTAAAACTGTCATCATTGTATTATGACCTTTGTTTAACATGTCCAGTATTTCATTCTCATTCAGATCACTAGCAGCTTTCTGTTTCTAAATTAAGTACACGAATAGTGGAATATAACAGTTCTATCTTCAATGTGAATAGCTATACACTCCTAATATTTTAATACCAATGTCTGATCCTAAATACTGATTCAATCACTAACACACAATGTTATTCACTTCTTTCTCTCTACTTACAGGTAAAAAGTCTGCAGGCTGCACACAACCAAATGAGTCTCTAACTGATGGCTTCTGCTGTTGAACTGGTTTTATTCTAGGAGAGATTTCTTTTTTTACTGAGGCACTAGGGGCTGTGACTTTGACTGGATCTGGCACTGAAATGTATGGAAATAATTTTGTACTTTAATCACTTTGGAAACATGTAAATAGGAAAGGGTTCATAATTAAGTATTTATTAAAATGTTCATGAACACTGACTTTTATTTATAACTGAAATCTTAACCTTATACTATAAATGAAATAATTCAGAAGTTATTTTCGAATACCAAAACAAAATTTGACCTGAATCAAGGGATGTAACCTAAGATGAGCATTACCTAAACATAAAAAGAATCAGGCCCTGAGGATAAGTTTCACTATTGCACAAAAGATTTGTTCTTCTGATTCACAAGATGTTTCTATTTGTTCTTCTGATTCACAAGATGTTTCTAATAGAATTTCTAAATACATTTTATGTTGCAGTTTTTCTCATATTTATTTATCATTGGTCTAGTGAGACATTTAGTTAAATCATTATAATAGCTGATGGTAACATCAAATTACACCTCTTGAGTTTGAAAACTACTTGATGATTATATAAACTAAAGAACACATTAGATTGAAACAAATGTAAATATTTAAAGTCATGAGTATACTTTAGAAAGATAGATTGAACAGTTTTTAAATAAAAGGTCTAGATCATCTGTATAAATAAGTGTTGCTATTCAGCTTTCTGTTGTTAGGTTGATCACATACATAGTTAGGATGGTACTTGTTATTACCATTGTTCTTTTTTTTTTTAAATATATTTCATCATTACAATCAATTTCATTCCTATTTATGTTTGCTACTTATGTGACTGAATGTTTTTACTCACTGTCATCATCTGGTGGGGGCTGAAAAGGTTCCACTCTCTGTCTGCCATTGGCTGAAACATGCAACACTACAATCATACATGCTGTTATGAATACAAACCAAAGAAAACAAAAACTGTTGCACACATCAGTGTTAGAGAAAATCAGTTGATCACAACAATGTCAGGGGCTCCTAATGTCAAGTATGAAGGTATCAATTATTCGGAAAATGAGTCATACAGCAGAGAAATGAAATGATCAACAAGGATGCGGGAAAAAAAAAGCTTTAACAGTTTAGATTAATCATTGTAATCAAATTAAGGAGAATGAGCTCTTGTCAGTGCATGTTTTTCTAAGGTAGCCAACATGTTCCATACACATGGTTGTGGTTAAGAAATAATTCAAAGAAAAATCCCTGAATAAAAGAATAAAAATAGATTTTGGCTCATTATGTTTTGTCTTGATTAAAGTTAATGATAACTTTAACAAAAGGATAGAAAATTTGTACAGAGACTCAAGAAAAATGTAAATACTTGCTGACATTAAATGATACATTGTTTTTAGAAAAATGTTTACAGAAACTTTGTAGAAATGTATTAAAATAGAATTGAGAGGCAATTTGTTCAAATTAAAGCAGTAATATTTCAGTACTTAAACAAACGAAATGGAGGACAACAAAGTCTAGATAAAACAAATGAGCGGTACTGGTCACTGAATAAAAATGCATTATTCTGCTCAGGAAAAGGAAACAGAAGCACAGGGGACTAAGCAAGGGAAATAATTCTCTTGTTTGACTACAAGCTAGCAACATTTGTGTAAGTATCTAGATTATTTGAAGCACATGATCAAAAGCAAAGTACAGGAGAAACATTAGGACAGCTCTACAGCCTGTTACCACAATGTCAATGCACTAGTCAGCCCAAGTCCAAGACAAAGCTGAATAACTCATTTTTGATTGGCTAGAACTAAGGAGTGAGGATTTTTGTTTTGCTTTTTAAATATATATATATATATATTTACTTCCAAATGAAAACACATAATGCAGTCTGTGAGCTTAAATTGCAAACTAAAACTCTGAACTCAATGCTACCTTTAAGTTTACTGTAACAACAATTATAGAATTGTCTGTTTAAACACACACACTAAGTAAAACTATAAGAACACCTTCTAGGCCTACTAGATTTCAAAACCACAAAATATCTTCTTTTTTTTTTAAAACACAAACTGTGTTCAAAAGACAAGCCACACTTAAATTCAACTCACGATTTCTGGCATTTTCTTTAAATATTCTTCTGTAGTCATCTTGGTCCTGTATGTCTGCCTGGGAGGAAGCACCATCTTCATCATTGACATCTGGTCTTTCTTTGTCCTTACTGTCTGGAGGTGTGTCTGATCTCTTGGGCTCACTGATAAAAGACAAAAGAGTTAGTTGAGCTACATAAGGTATTATACACACACATAGATTGACACTAGACACTGGTTCATTTGTATTTAGTAACAAAATAATGCAGAAAGTTATTTAAAAATGATTTCTAGGAGGCCAAATCAAATAAGTGAAGCTCAACGAAGAATAATAAATCTTTTTGAAGAAAATAAGAAATCATAGCCGTTTACTTAGTTTCTCTGGAAGAAGATGTTGGTGGTCTGTCTGTTATAAAGCTGCGTCTGCCACTTGAGCTGATCAAAGAAATCATGAAATAATGAACAGTCATTAGGACAACTGAATAAAAATGTGCCCAAAATTAAAATGTTTGCAAAATGTTATTTATATTGACCTACACAACAATATTTAATAATGTACAGCTCACCTAAGAGTATAAAGTAAAGTTTCCCTTTCAGACTTTGTGGTCTATAGGACAGATGATATAAAGGTCATCTGTTTCTGTGGCCTACGGTTAACGAGGGTGTTATGTGGCCAGCACAACGACCGACAGCCTTTACTTTTCCCCAACTAACCTCAGGTACCCATTAGACCTAGGTGGACTCAAAGGCGCTCAAAGATCCCGAAATTAAAAATCCCGTCTTCGATTCGAACCCTGGACCCTGGTTTGGAAGTCAATCGTTTTACCGCTCAGCCACAGCGCCTCCACCTAAGAGTATAGTAAGGTCAAATCTTTTTGAAGAAATGTTCACTTACAATTTCAGCTTTAGTTGTAGCTAGCTAGCCAGATAATATGTACCTTATATCTCATCCCATGGTGCTAATAAAAAATAAAAAAAAAACATTGCATGTTCAAAATCAAACCTTACCTGGTTAATCTTGGTGGTGTTCTTAAGTCATCTGATTTGCTAACTGCACCCGTGGGGGCAACTTTCTGAAAAACACAAAAAGTCCTTTGATAGACAACAAGCATCCAAAAAGTAAGAACAAGGAGTAAATAGCTCTGCTGCTTCTAAGTTGACAAGTAACAGTGTTTAAATTAACATTAAGATAAAGTTACATGTAACAGTGTTTAAACTAACATGTGTCTAAAGTTTAAAGTATCATTGTTACGTATCTAGGCATTGTTACCTAGATACTATTTTTTTTCTCTTGACCTGTAGGTTGTCTGCCCCTTGTGTAATAAGTTTTTTTTTATTTTTCACGGTGAGTCAAGCCACACAGACAGTGACCGGTCCTTGACCTGTGTGTGTACCTCTGGTTGAAAGGAGGGTGTTTTTTTTTTGTCTCTTTGAAGAGCGTTCTAGATCTGGGAAATTGATGAAGTATTTGGTTCGAGAAATTCCTAGATTTGTCTTGAGATCGACGCGCGGTAGATTATATAAAGACCGCCCGCGTGACGTTGACGGACAGACATACGGAGACAGCCGTGAGACAGAATAGCGGAGACATTGCGTGACCCGTGCGTGGTATACCACTTGATCGTGTAAGTTAAGATTTTTTCTTTTTTTTCAAGGCCTTGCTTGCTTGTATTTGTAATTATATTTTCAAACTCTTGTATTGTAATATTTTTACATGCCATTTTTGTAAAAGGGTTTTGGTCAACCCTTCCATTTTGTATTGAGTTATATTATGATTAAACATTAAGTTGATATTTTACCTTCCGATTTCTTGTGTCATTTTTTTTTTTGTTATTCATTGTAAGTCTTTGATTAAATTCAGACTTAAGATAAGTGACACAACTGCTTTTCTATTGTCACGTTCCCCTAGGCAAGCCATTTAAAAGTAGAATTCAATTCGTAATACGTGACAAAAGAAGTTTGAGGGCTTTCGTCCCGGATATTTTTCTGAACCTATTTTCGTCTTACTTGAGTAATTTTGTAAAGGCGAAGTTGACTTTAACAAAATTTTTTTTTGTTCAAAGAGTCGGAAGTAAAGTATCAATAGTATTGACCAAACTCTTAAGGTTTTTTGTTGTACTGATTTTGTACTGTATATTTACATTGTATACATTTTTTTTTTTTTTTTTTTTGCTTGTAATAGTTGCTAGTTAGTCATGGATATTCAGGTTTTTCTTGCAAATCCCTCTGTGAAAGAACTTGATGCTTTTACTAGGAAGGAACTGGTCCTTATTTCTAAACATTTAGGGTTAAAAATAAAATCAAATGCCCTTAAACAAGAAATCAGAGATAACATTGTAATCCATTATGTAGACGAGGAAGTGTTTTCTGAAGACCTTTTAGAAACCCTTAGACCCGATGAGGGTAAATCAGATTTAGAACTTCAGATAAAATTAAAACAAATGGAAATAGAAGCCCAGAAGGAAATGGCTAGAGAGCAGAGAGAAATTAAACAAAAAGAATTAGAGCTTGCAGCGGCTCAGAAAGAAATGGAAATGAAATTACAAATAGAGTTAAAGAAATTAGAGTTAGCTGCTAATGTAAGACCAGATTCTTCCCCTGCCAGTCATACTGCTGAAGCAACAAAATTTTTGAAAATAATTCCACGCTTTAATGAAGCCACAATTGACAATTATTTTCCACAATTTGAACTTGCTGTGAAAAATTTTAATGTACCTGAAACTTTGTGGCCCACTTTGCTGCTAACAGTTTTGACTGGTAGAGCTGCAGAGGTATTTTGTTCTTTGACCATTGAACAACAAAAAGATTATAATGTTGTTAAGGCCTTAATTCTTAAGGCATATGAACTTGTTCCGGAAGCTTACCGAAAGCAGTTCAGGGATTGTCGCAAATCGGATGGCCAAACCCATGTAGAATTCCTGCGGGAAAAGGAGCGACGCTTTGAGAAATGGCTCACTTCCAGGGAAATCGGCACCGACTTTGCAAAATTCAAGAACCTAATGCTGATGGAAGAGTTCAAGAGTTGTGTGCGGCTGGACGTCCGTACGCATATAGCTGATCGTGGCGAGGAAGATGTGCACAAGGCTGCAGTGTTGGCAGACGATTATATAATATCACATCAATTTGCCAAGTATACGACGGATGTCAAGCCAAAACAAGTCAAACAGCCTGAGTCCATTGCTAGCAACTCCATCAAGAACAGCAGTACAAACGACAGAAAACCTACTACAAGTAAAGCTACTTGTTCCTACTGCAAACGAGAAGGCCATAAAATTGACGATTGCTGGAAACTGAAGAAGAGAAACGAAAAAGCTCCTTCAAAAGTCAGCGCTTGCACAGTACAGTGGTCGTCGAGGTTTACTCCCTCATCCTCAAGTCATATCAAGAATACCTCGACACCACCTGTTTCAAATGTATTGACTGTACAAGACTCTCCGTATGCATGATGTAGATGTTGGCGAGGCTACTCCAGTCAAGCAGCATCCTTACAGGGTCAACCCTGAAAAACTTGCCATACTTAGGTCAGAAATCAAGTATATGCTTGAAAATGACCTCATTGAACCAAGTTCCAGTAGTTGGAGCTCCCCATGTGTCTTGATACCTAAACAGGACAAGACTTATCGTTTTTGTACAGACTACCGTAAGGTAAATGCTGTAACAAAGACCGATTCGTTTCCTATCCCTAGGATAGACGATCTCATAGATCGTATTGGTGACGCTAAGTACATCACCAAAATAGACCTACTTTCAGGTTATTGGCAGGTTCCCCTGACTGATAGGGCAAAGGAAATCTCCGCCTTTGTCACCCCTGATGGTCTGTACCAATACAAAGTGATGCCATTTGGCATGAAGAATGCTCCTGCCACTTTCCAGAGAATGATAAATGCCCTGCTTGCTGACATGGAGAATTGCCACGCATACATAGACGATGTAGTAATTTTTAGCCAAGATTTTTCTAGCCATTGTAAACAACTGCATTGTCTTTTAACTAAACTTTTACATGCAAAAATTACTGTAAACCTGAGTAAGAGTGATTTTTGCCAGGCTTCCATTCAATACTTAGGCCATATTGTAGGACAAGGCCAGGTGAAACCTGTAATGGCCAAAGTAGAAGCTATCCAAGCTTTCCCTATCCCTGCTGATCGGAAACAACTCCGAAGATTTTTGGGAATGTCTGGATATTATAGAAAATTTTGCGAAAATTTTTCTGTCATTGCCAGTCCTTTAACAAACCTCCTGAGAAAGAACGTCCGATTTACTTGGACGGATGAATGTCAGAAAGCCTTTAACCAGATCAAGCAGATATTATCTAGCTCTCCCATTTTGATGGCTCCTGACTTCGGAAAACCTTTTAGGTTAGCTATTGACGCCAGTGACACAGGTGTTGGGTCAGTCCTTTACCAAGAAGATAATTTCCAAGTAGAGCACCCTATTTGTTCCTTTTCCAAGAAATTTAATAGACATCAAAGAAATTATTCTACTGTGGAAAAAGAATGTCTTGGGTTGATTCTTTCTATACAACACTTTGATTTTTATATCAGTGGGTCCAGATGGCCACTGGTTGTATTTACTGACCACAATCCCCTTACATTTATCCACAAAATGTCTGGCAAGAACCAACGACTTCTCAGGTGGAGTTTATTTTTACAAGAGTACAACTTGGATCTGAAACACATAAAAGGCAGCGAAAATGTTATCGCCGATGCCTTATCTAGATTGTAAAAAGTATTTTGATGTATATATTTTTTTTATATATATCATGATAAATCCATTCTGTAATGTAAATATCATTTTTGTAATTGTTCTAAAAAGATTTCCATTTCGTGGAAATGTAAACTTTTTATTTTTAGGAGGGAGGTGTTACGTATCTAGGCATTGTTACCTAGATACTATTTTTTTTCTCTTGACCTGTAGGTTGTCTGCCCCTTGTGTAATAAGTTTTTTTTTTATTTTTCACGGTGAGTCAAGCCACACAGACAGTGACCGGTCCTTGACCTGTGTGTGTACCTCTGGTTGAAAGGAGGGTGTTTTTTTTTTTGTCTCTTTGAAGAGCGTTCTAGATCTGGGAAATTGATGAAGTATTTGGTTCGAGAAATTTCTAGATTTGTCTTGAGATCGACGCGCGGTAGATTATATAAAGACCGCCCGCGTGACGTTGACGGACAGACATACGGAGACAGCCGTGAGACAGAATAGCGGAGACATTGCGTGACCCGTGCGTGGTATACCACTTGATCGTGTAAGTTAAGATTTTTTCTTTTTTTTCAAGGCCTTGCTTGCTTGTATTTGTAATTATATTTTCAAACTCTTGTATTGTAATATTTTTACATGCCATTTTTGTAAAAGGGTTTTGGTCAACCCTTCCATTTTGTATTGAGTTATATTATGATTAAACATTAAGTTGATATTTTACCTTCCGATTTCTTGTGTCATTTTTTTTTTTGTTATTCATTGTAAGTCTTTGATTAAATTCAGACTTAAGATAAGTGACACAACTGCTTTTCTATTGTCACGTTCCCCTAGGCAAGCCATTTAAAAGTAGAATTCAATTCGTAATACGTGACAATCATTAAGATAAAAAGCTAAAAAAACATGTGAAGGACTTACATTTAAATCTACAACAAAGGTGGAAACATTCGTCTTAGTGAAGGATGCAGCAATCTGTTGAATAAAACAACTTTAAACATTCCACAGTGGGATAAAAAATTACAACATTGATAAGCTTGTAAAATGTGACAAAACTCATTTGGTACAAGGTTTGCACTGAATCTATGTATTCCTAGTGGTAAGAACATTTACAAGTTCTTTGATCTCAAGATTTATCTAGAAATAATGAATGAGAAACTCATCTCACAGGTAAGAAACCTGGTCTACTAAACCACCTCAACAAGATGACACATCTATCCATTTAACAATCGCTTCCTCAAAGAAGTTTAATGGTGTGGGGAATATAAAAAAAAAAGATATGGAAGCTTTGTTATTAATTGAACTGAAATACTATGTTTTGTGCAGCATTCTTGAAACTCATCGCTCCACACAAAAAAATCTATTGAAAATGAGCCAGAAATTATGGATTCCTGAGAGGTAGTCTCAAGTTTTCAAAATCTTCCCAAAGGTTGAAGAACCAAACTGAGCGCACTCTGTTGTGTCTCTCAAAACATTATAACATTGATCAAGGAATTGGGGGGGGGGGGGGGGGGGGGGGGGGGCTTGTCCAATTAGTTCATGCAAAAATTAACTGAATAATTGTATTTCCCTTTTTCTGCAAAACTATGACCCCAGCTCTAGACAATTAGGAAACAGTCATTAGCTAGTGAGCACAGCTAAATGGCTTATTCTCAAACCATCATTCTTAATTTAACTGAAAATGTAAAAAGCCTAAAATGCTATTCTACTCACTAGCTGTGAACTTGTGATGGCTAGATCAGCCACTTCAGACCATGACACCGGGACAACATCATGACAAACAAATGGCTCCCAACCATAAACTTTCAAGCTGTCTTCACAACCACTGTACAAACAAGTTCCCTCAGGATGGAAGATTAAGCTCCTACATGCAAACACATTAAAGATGCATAGTTTTTCATTTTTGTCATAAAACTAGAATTACACAATTTAAAATCATCAATACATTTCAAGCAAAAAAAACCTGACAAACAGAAGAAATGTGAAGCTTTAAGGATCTTTGCCACTGAGATAATATCAATACATATAGTGCCATTAAATTAGTCTTAGAACATTACCTGACAGGATGTTTGTCAGTATCAGAGCTGCTGATACACTGGAATGTCTCTAAGTCCCAAAACTTGACAGTTCTGCAAGTGAAGAACTTCTTATTGTTATGTCCATGAATACCAAACAAATGTTATATGATTATTTAGGTAAGATAAATAACAAGAGATGATTAGCTAACTAAAAATGACAAGACTTCATTAGGCAACATGTATTTCCTCTGAAGAGCTAATTTCCTGGGATTTAGAAAAGGAATCAAAGGTTGATCATGAATCATCTCTCTACTTTGCTGGTTTGATCCAAAGGAATGCTATGGAATACATTAGTCAACTTAGTATCACTAGCTTTCAGAGGCCATACCATAGTTGATTGGTACTCCTCAAGGTAGACCCCTGGAGAATAAGAGTACTTCTATATGATTTCCCTTAGTAGGTTGCTGAGCTCAATCTGCCCAAAACCACTTTCACCTGTCAATAGAAATAGTTTGTTGATTTTCATATTTAAGCCCCATGAGTAGGCCAGGTGCTGGGCTTGATATCGTGTATATTTAGTTAGAAAAAGCCTAATACCTAGTTGAGATGAACAAAATGAAAGGCTTAAATATGTCTTCTATATTGCTCTTACTTATCACTACTGCCTGAGGCCAACAAGAGATCAGATGGATGATATTCTACAGTATTCACTGGTCCCCTATGAAGTTTGAGCTCTGTTAATAGTTTACCTGCTGTGAGATCCCAGATCTAATGGGAAAAAAAATGTTTGGAAAATCATCAAATAATGTAAGCAATAGCATCAATTCCATTTTAAAATCATTTTCTGAAATTATCATTTTTTTTTTTACAATAGTTGCAATCCAATAGTCTAACACCCTAGATGTTAAGTACCAAAAAGACTTCTAAGCTATTGGAAAACTCTTGCCAAAATAAAAACATTCTAGATAAAAGTCAACAAGTAAACAGTTGGGCATTATCTTAGTATATTGCCAGAATAATGACATTTGTCAACTAGAATAGTAATACACTGAAAGAAATTAAATGTATAAGCTTACTGCAGTGTAAGTCTTTGTTTTCCTATCCAGTTGCTAATATGGTTCTAAAATGAGCCTGTTCTAACAAATATTCTCACCTTTATAGTATTATCCTCACTAGCAGAAGCTATCCATTGTCCATCAGGAGTAAAACGAAGACAATTAACACAATTAGTATGACCCTAAAAAAAGAAAAATAGTAAACTATATAATTTTTCATTTTTAAAGACCTAGTTAAAGGAAGTGTAGAAATCTGTTTATTTATTTCAATGACAAAGCATTCATAACAATGTTAACATACAAATAAAATCTGAAACATATTGATGCCTAGCATTACTGAGTAGTTTTAAAGCATGCACACAAGCAGTTTTGAATGACTGATATCAATACAAAGGTAATATATTAAACAACACAATGACTTACTTTGTAAGTATATATACAACCTTTTCTTCTAATATCCCACAACTGAGGAAATAGAAGTAACCCTGTTAGTACTTAGTTATCAATGTGTGATGCCACTAAATGTGCAACTATATTAGTGTTTATACTACTGGTGAAACCGAAACAAAAAAATGTAAATATATTAAAGAAAAATCAGGAGATAAGAAATTCTAGTTTTATTTACAAATGTATTTTTCTCTAACTGAAACCAAATTTGTACTCTATCTTGTAAATTCAATGACTTAACAAAAGACAAGTTATATTTCAAACAAGTATGTAAAGCAGAAAAGTAGGTCTATAATATTTAATTCTGTATTGTGAATCAATTAAAAAACACTTAAAAAAGAAATATAGTAATCCTTTATTGATGCCCCAGTCTGAAATCCAGATGATGCCACCAACAACCAAACAACTATTAGCTTCTTTATTATTAATGTCCAGAAAGAGATTTATTGCACACACCTTTACATTACAGTCCATGGATCCTGATGCCACATAGTTGCCATAAGGGTGAAAGTCTAAAGATTTGATCCCAGCTTTATGTCCTGTCAGTGTCCTTAAAACTGGAGGAACAAACAAACAAAATTCTGGTTTCAAGCCCAAAAATGTTCTAGTAAAAAAAAAAAATGAATGTACTTTATAGACAGTGACCAATGGAGATTATAAAATGTTAACTGTAAGCAACAAACTTTTGGCTTGCTCCAAGTCCCAGACTTTCAAAGCACCAGACAGAGAGCCAGCTAC
This sequence comes from Biomphalaria pfeifferi, assembly GCA_030265305.1. Taxonomy (NCBI): domain Eukaryota; kingdom Metazoa; phylum Mollusca; class Gastropoda; family Planorbidae; genus Biomphalaria; species Biomphalaria pfeifferi. The sequence goes on along the minus strand of JASAOG010000198.1, from coordinate 1,212,990 downwards.
AACTAGTTCCTCATCATGACCAAATCGTACACACTCAATGCTTGTAGTATGACCAGTCAAACTCTATCCATTAAAAAAAAATGTTTCAATTTTTTTTTCAATGAAAAAAAAAAAATTCCCAAAAGAATGATTACATTATTTAATTCTCTAAAATGAATAAGAGTAAACATTCAAGTTAAAATTAATGTAAAGATATACAAAACAATTTTTTTCTATGTAAATACTGAAATAAAAATATCTCCAACATTAAATTATAGGATTAATTTAATTAAAACATTAAAGTGTAGGACTAATTTAAAATTATTTTAAATGTATATTTACCTAGGCTGATGGTGTGTATACTTACCATTATACAATGGGGTTTTCCCACTGACCATAAGTTAACTTTACGATCATCTCCACCAGTAACCAACACCCTTCCAGACTTGTGACCTAAACCAAGACATTTCACATCTGATGCATGTGCCACAAAGTCCTCTAGTCAAGGGAAAAAAATTACAGGTTCAGAAATACAATTTTTTTTATACCGTATGTTACATTTTTTTTTTATATTTGACTTTTCAAAATTTTAAACATGAAATTTTCTTAGTGTAAACATTTAATGAAAATTAACTTGCCAATCCATTGCTTAGTCATTTTTATGATTTGTATCTGATTTGTTATCTATGTCCCTAAAACCTTTTTTTTTTTTTTTAAACTTTAAAAAAAAAAAAAAAATCAAAATATCCATTGAACAATTAAATTATGACCCTAAGTTGACTGCTGTTGCTTAAAGTAAAAAAAATAATAGGAAAAAAAAAATGTCAGAAAATTCAAGAAATAGAGCTTATGATCTATTAATATAAATCTAGGTCTAGATGTCCGGGCATGCTACCCTGCCTCATAGTGGCGCCCGGGTGGAAACGATTAGGCTAAAGGGTAGCAAAACAAGACTCCCGTGGGGTGCCTAAGGGTGTGCAAGAGCTTACTCATTGCACTGCGCGGAGTTGTAAAAAAGCTCTCACAACCTTGTCACAATCCAGGTGCTGTTCCTCAAAGGGGCCGTTACTTAATAAATGGCGTGTCCCGCATGGTTAGCCTGGTATACAAAAGAAAAATGGCGGGGGTCTTAGTAGATCTATACGCTGCCTCTTGCCATGAGTCTGACACACCCGCCAGACAAAACAGTGTACACTGTTTTCATACGGGACGGTGAGAGGGAGCTTTTGTTTACTTTTGCTGGCCTAGAGTTCCAAGAGCCGAAGGCTCAATTCTACTTGACAGTTTAAGAAGGTCTAGATGTAGTTCTGTACAAACCATGAAAATAAAGTAGTAAAGTAAAATTCTGTGAACTTTAACAGCTCCTGTACACAAGCTCTATCCATACTACAAACTTTTTATAAAAGTAAAAGTGCTAGAGTAAGTATTGCTATAGGCTATTGATCTATTAATGAAATAAAATTCTATAAATAAAGGCTAAATTCAGTGGTGATGATTAAAAGATGTTCATTTCGAAAAATGAATTTAATCATAGATCTAACTCTATTTATCATATCAGTATATAACAGAAAGGGGCATGATGGCTGAGTAGTACATTGAACAGTGCTTGCGTTCAAGTTCAATCAATCTTCAATATTGTCTACTACAATAGTGTCAGTCAATAGGAGTTAGTTCAGTAGTTACACTGTTTAAAGTCTGTTACAGTACTGAGTGAACTGATCTGAATATATTGATTACTAGTCAACTTAGACTTAGAGATCTAGATCTATATAGATCTAGATATTATAATATTATTAGTAAGTTAGTAAGTATAATTATTTATAATACTTTACTAGTATTAGTATAGAATTACAGATTTTATAGATTTATCTTGATTGATGCTCTATTCACTAGTCTAGACTACTCTAGAGTCTAGACTCTAGATCTAGATTTTAGATGTAGACTAGATTTGACTAGATCTAGATCTTGATTACGTTGGCTAGGTCTAAACTTGATTCATAGAAGGCTAAGAAGCTTATCTTTAGGTTAGGATAAACAAAAATGAACTTACGAAGTTTCCAAGCTTTTTTAGTTGTCGCCATAACAATGATTATGATATGATTCAATCAGAATAATTCAATAATGTTACACTCATTTACTCATTACTTTGACTCTGTCTTCCCGATGACTGATGTAGATCTAGTCTCTAGAGTATAGCTAGACAGCTAAATAGTAAATCTAGATCTATGTACAGTCTTGATCTTTTAAATCTCAATTAGCATTTTTTTTTTTGTTAAACTTCCTAATTGATTACTAGACTACCACTATGTTTAACTTAGCGATTTTTCTTAAGCTCAAAAAGTTGTCAATTTAGAAAAACGACGAACAAATTATTTAGACTAATATTTTTTGTTATTCGACATAGAAAAATGGTGGCATGCACTTTTTCCTAAACATAGATTTTATTGGTTGAATGTCAAAAAGTCGACCAATAGAAAATAACGAAAAATAACTTTGAAGGAAACATATTTGAAACCTATTAAGTCAGGGGTCATTTCCGATGTAAACAATGTAATAATTCCATGGTTCAATCATAGCCGAATACTACAGTTATAAATAATAGATCTAGAAAGATCTAGATATCTTGATCTATAATAGTTAAATAGTCTACATAGGGTTTAACTGATATTTAAGCCTGTAGTATGTCTATACTAATATATAGATCTAACTTGAAACTGTTAAGACGTCATAAATATATGTTTGGTGGTTATGTGGAGAAACGATTTCTTAATTATGTCCAAGGACAGTCTCCTGATGATGATCTGAAAACTAGAGAATATTTTTATTATGTTGACCACCAAGGCCAAGTGAGTTCAGACAGTAGATCTAGCTCTAGATATAGTCAACCGTTAATTCTAGTCATAGATTTGATAGATCTAGTTCAAAATAAATTATAGTAATTGACTTTAGTTTTAAAGTTGTTCATGTATTGATATATGAATATGTCAATATATTGTTATAAACCTGGTGGTGGCACAGATGGGGGTAGTGGTGTGAGTTTAGTCAGCCGACGCTAATCGCCCCAGGCCAGAGCTAGACAAGCGGTCAACCGTGATGAGTTATGACGGTCAGCCGAGTCGAGTGTCAACAGGACAGTTCGGGAAGGATCGTCGTCGTGAACAGAGCTCAGGGGCGTCACGAAAGATGTAGTCATCTGACCACCTAGAAACATTGAGCGGCGTTCTGTCCGGTTCGAGAAGGCCAGTAGGGACCCTATATAAGAGCGGATGTGTCGCAGTCAAGACGGTTCAGAAAGGAGGTTCACGACAGAAGGTCCACTACAGTCCGGTCGACTACAGCACAGTTCAGCGGTGTGGTTCTGTACGGAGCATTACGACGGTTCAGTGCGGAGTACTGTCAAGTACAGTTGAGACGACTGGCGTCTTGATCTTGGTCTGTGATCGAGTCCGACACAATGAGCCCAGTGTGTGAAGTCAGTCCTGAACTGTTGAACCCAGTGCAAGCCCGGAACGAGCCGGAGAGGCCAGTGCAAGAGTTGATACAGCGGAACGGTGTTATCGGAGAGATATTTGTACAGTGTACGTGTTGCCAATTGTACAGTATTGGCTGTTATTTATTCAACTATTAAAGCGTCACGTTACTTTGGAGCCCTGAGTTGTCAAGTTCTTTAAGTTGGTGGTGTATGGTGCAGTTTGCAGAGAGCCGGGATAGTGAGATTCGTAACAATATGATGATATATTTATACTAGTATACGGAATCTACTATAGAATCTATAGTATTAATATAGTTTATTATAGATCTATAATTATAATGATAATAATCATGATTAATAATGGTTTAGACTTTAGATCTATATAATATATAGATTATAATAGATTATTAGAATATTAGATCTAATTTATGAAGTTTATGAATATTTTATTATATTTATATATATAGTTATTATAGTTATATAGATTAGTTCTAAGCAATAATTACTGAATTGGTTAAATCTAACATTAGAAATAGATGATTTATTATAATATTATTAAACCTTGTATTGTTTTTTTAGACTGTACTGTATAATATAACTATAGCCTATCATAACTATAGGTATAATTTATAATTTTTATACTATAAAACTAGATCTAGATGTATATTCTAGAATCATTCTAGATGATGATCTAATTAATATAATTTATTCATTTGAAGATCATGATGGCTTATCTTATATATTTAAAAAGTGAAAAGATTAGTTAGGGCTTTAATAGTTCAGATGAGGTAATTAAAGGTAATCTCCTATAACCTCTAGATCTAGTGGGAAGTAGATTGTCACTTTACACAACAGTCCCTCTTCTCCATGAAACTACAATTTTTAGGGACAACAGAAGCTTTGCAAGATTTTAAAGACAGAACAGTGTGTAACACTACTACAAACTGCCAAGATCCTGATTTTTCTTCAGGTTTAACTCTTACTGGGGCATGGTAGCTGAGTGGTAAAGCACATGACTTCTGAACCAAGGTGTCTTGGGTGCATTTCCTGGTGAAGACATGGATTTTGAATTTTTTAATTTTAAGGGTGCCTGTGAGTCCACCCAACTCAAAAAGGCACCTGACATTGTGGAAAAGTAGGCCACATGACGTTAACCATAGAAACAGATGACCTTTACATCAATTGCCCCATAGATCACAAGGTCTGAGAAGGGTATTTTACTTACTTGACTTCCAAAGCCTTTCCCATGTTTGTTTTTTTTGGTTTAGTTGCAAAGAAGCATAGATTCTGACTGATTTCTGATTTTTTATTAGGTGGCTGGCTAACAAGGATAATGAGCCCCTTCTGCCAAAAGCCAGTTTAGGGGTCAGTTACTTATCTTTGCCCTTTTTATTGACAGTGTTAACAGTTCTGCCAAGAACTGACCAAGAATTGAACTATAGATTATCAAAGATGCATTTTATAGGTAGAGGGCTGCTTATATTAAATTCTGGCAATGGTAACCTTGTGAAATTTATTTAGACTCTATTTTTTTAGCTTAAAATTATTAATATGATAGCAGTCTATTGTTTGTTTGTTTTACATGTTTCGGATGTTCCTTCAGAGTTGAAGATAGTTTACTTCCTAGTCCAAACCTCCCGCAGGACGACGGGGGATGGGAGCGGGCAGGATTTGAACCCTCGACCATCGATAAATCCGAACGACAGTCCAGCGCATAAACCGCATGACCAGGCAGCCATCCTATTGCTAGTATTTAGTAGTATTAATTAGACTAGTAATCTAGAATCAAATAAATAATAAAGATAGACTGCTTAGTCATACTAACAATTTTGATTTTTAAAAAGGTTTAAGTTATAGTTTTCATGAAAAAAAAACACTGAGTGGGCTACTGAAATATGAACTAAGTTTTTCTGTATCTGGACTCAAAATATTTGATATAAAATGTACTATACTTATTTTATTTTATGAGTGACATATACATTGATTGCTACATGCTACACATTCACATATATATCTGTATTTACTAATGTGCATAGGAAATCTAATTATTAAGTAAAGTGTATGAAAATAGTCATATATGTTCCACAATAACAAATCTCCAAAGGTCTTTGAACAGAATTCTATTTTTCAGCTTAGAATGGTGTATCCTAACTTTTTGGTGTTGGTTTTAAGTACATATTTTCATATACAACTTTACCAACTTCACTTTTATCTGCCTTGTGAGCTCCACTTGAGTGCTTTTAACATTATTCACATCTGGGCTTGTTGGGAGCATCCTCCGTAGTCTACTATTGTTTGTTCATGTGATATTTGTTCTTCACTTTGTTGTCATTAATACCTAATTGTTTATTTTGGCCTTCTTTGTTTGTCTCCATAGCACAAACACTACTTCCTGTGTTTCAAGGTACATCTCTTTGTTTGCACTCTGACCCTGCTTATGGGATGAAATTTGTGTTTTTAACATACCTTTCAATTCTGAGCATTATAATAAAGTGTGGAATTTTCATACTGGAATCTCCTTCTTGATGTCAATAACTTAACAGTTGGAATCTCCTTCTTGATGTCAATAACTTAACAGTTGCCAGTCCTATGTGACCATGCATGGGTAATGTTGCAAAGTAAACTGTCTACTTTTTGAAATAAAGTTGTTGTTTTTTTAATAAATGTTGTTTTTTTTTGTAATCTTTATAATTTTTTTTTTTTTTTTTCCAGCTTTTTCTGGATGATTCAAAAATGAAAAACTTTACTTCTTGCTTTAAAGGTAAGATGTTTACATTAGGACTATATTTATAGTCTACATTATGACTAGATTTGTGCTGACACTTTCTTCTTTTTAATTCTTACTTTCTTAAAGTGTCAAGATTTTAGAAGAGATTTTCAAAGTTCACAGTAGAAATCTACTCATTATTATGTGATTTTTTTTTTACAAAGCTTATATCAATTCTCTCAGTTTATTTTATCTAGTACAACATTTAAATACATTATTTCTCCCACACCCACACACATTAAAATTTTACATTATCTTATGTTATATAATACAGACGTTACTTCAAAAAAGAAGATGATTACGTCCTACGCGTCATGCATTTAGTCATGCATATTAATCAATGACTTAAATTCTGCCAAGTCACTGGTTTTCCTAGCTAGCTCAGGCAACCCATTCCATGCTCTAATAGCACTAGGGAAGAAGGAGTATTTGTACAAATTTGTCCTAGCATATGGGATGAGTAATGTGCCTTTATCTTTGTGTCTTTCAGAGTATTTTTATTAAATTTTGTTTTTGTATTTGAAGATTATGGTTCAATGTTTTATCTATAATTGCTACTTTACTTTCGAGTCTTCTGTCCTGAAGGTTTTTTAAATTTAGTGATTTTACTATAGGTGTTACTCTAGTCAAATGTGAATATTCATTTGTTATGAATCTCACTGCTCTATTTTGTGTCTGTTCCAGTTTCTTAATGTTTTTTTGAGTTGAGGGGTCCCAAACAGAGGATGCATATTCTATTATTGGCCTAACCAAGGTTAAATATCATTTTAGTTTTATGTTCTTATTTGATTTATAGAAATTTCTTTTAATAAACCCTAATGCTTTGTTGGATTTTTTTTATAGTTTCATCAATATGTGGATTCCATGACAGTTTTTCATTTATTATAACACCTCGAAGTATTTTGCATTTTTAGTCTGTGCTACTGGTTAGCCATGAATAAGATAAGTGGAATTAATTTGTTTTATTTTTTTGTTACTCTTAACAACTGACATTTTTCTGGGTGGAAAGACATGCTCCAATTTGATTCCCATTTCATCTAATTCTCTTTGTAAAATATCTGTGTCTTGTGTTGTTTTTATTGTTCTATATATTATGCAATCATCTGCAAATAATCTGACTTTTGTTCCTGAACTAATGCAATTTGGTAAATCATTTATGTAAATTAAAAATAGTAGTGGACCCAAGACTGTTCCTTGAGGTACACCTGAGTTAACTGTTATCGGTGTTGATTTAGAGCCATTTATTATTACAGTTTGTTCTCTCCCTATCAGAAAATCTTTAATCCACTGATGCAGTGGACCATTAATGCCAAAATATTGTAATTTTTTAAGCAAACTATGGTGGTGAACTTTGTCAAAAGCCTTAGAAAAATCTAGTAAGATAGCATTTATTTGTTCACTATTATCTAAACCTTTAGAAAAATCATCAATTAGTCCTATTAGTTGTGTTTCACATGATCTATATTTCCTAAAGCCATGTTGGTATGGTGTGAGGACATTTTGTTTGTCTAAGTGGTTTATATTATTATTATATTATATTATTATACATATTATGTGTTCTAGGAATTTCCATTGATGCTGGTAAGTGATACTGGTCTGTAGTTTCCTGTGTCAGATTTTTCTCCTTTTTTAAATAGGGGAGTGACATTAGCTTCTTTCCAGTCCTTTGGTACTCTGCCCTGGTTAAGTGAAGCCTGAAAGAGTATTTTGAACACTGGGGCTAGCTCATTGCTTAGTTCTTGAATTGGCTACTGCTTTTATCTGACTGTGTATTTTTATGATCTCATGGTCTGATAGACCAGGGATAATATCATAATCAACTACTAATCCAGGTCTGTTGGTTAAGAAGAGATCTAATGTGTTGTTTAATCTAGTTGGCTTTTTAATGATTTGATCTAAACTTAGGTTGTGTAAAGTTTCTATGAAAAGCTCATTTATGTCCTTAAGGTTTTGGTGTTTATCTATGGTTAGTGTTTTCCAATATATATTTGGTTGTTGAAATCACCCATAATCCAAAAAACTGCATTTTTATTTGTCTCTTTAAGTGTAGTAATCTGATTACATAGTTCCGGCATGTATTCTAAACTAGAATTTGGTGGTCTGTAAATGCTGCCTATTATTAGGGATGTTGAGGTGGTATTAATTTTACAAAATGTTGATTCTATATTTTTTTGAGTTAGGTAAGGTAATTTCTTCTGCTATGAGAGTGTTTTTTATTGCTAGAAGAACTCCTCCATGATTATCAGCCCTATCTTTTCTAAAAATTTCATAATTACTATTGAAAATTTCTGCATTATAAATTTCAGGATGTAGCCAAGTTTCTGTTCCTGCAATTATGTCTGGTTTCTCACATTCTAATAAAATTTCTAAGTCTGCTGTTTTGTTCCTAATGCTTTCAAAATTTATTACTAAGGTTTTAAGGTATTTTGGTACTACTTCTTTAGTAGGTTTGTTTAGTGAGGCTGTTGTATTAATTTTAGTAGATTTAGGTTTAACAGGAGTGGATCTGGCTAGTGGTTGGTGAGTTTTATTAGTTATTGTGCCTAACAAAACACAAATCAATAAAAAAAATTTAACCAATTAATTAATGAATTACTGGAAATTAATTATTTTGTTTGATACCAACATAGAAAGTTAATCCTTAGATACCAGACAAACAGAAATACAGTGTAAGTTGATACAAGCTTTTTAAAAACATGCATTGGTGGACATTACTTGAATTTAGTCTTAAACAAAGCAACATATACACTTATTTGTGATGACTTTTTTAAATGTTTGTTTTTCCTTTAACAGAAAAAGATTTTTTGGTGTTTTTCTTCAAAAGATTTAAACTAAACACCACTGGGAAATATATGGATGAATTTCCATATGTTTCTCCCTGTGGCAGGGAACTCAACTTTGTACGCTGTGATGACGTGCCTATTGTTTTCACACACATCCTGGAAAGTTCCAGTCACTTTCCAGGGATTCTTTCTTACAATGGTGCCGGGCACAATCTCACAGTAAAGCTTGAACCAGAAAATATTTGCATGTCGCCTTTGACTGGCAGAGTTTATCATCCTGCCCCAAAGCAATATGGAAGTATTGGACTTATTAAGTCTTCTTTGGCACTAGAACTTAGCAAGTATTTTGAATTTCATTCCAGTGATCAGTCTACACCACCCTCACATTTTAATTGGAGAGGAGTTCGTTATGAACTGACTAATGTCTTGTTGGATGTTGTCAAAACAAGGCAACCTCAAGTAGTCTGACATTGATTCTCATTAGTCCACTCTAATGGCTAAAGCCTTTCTGACATTGGTTGGGAACAATGAATTCCTAATTAAATTCTTATGGTCATTGTGCAAGCAGCATGATACCCTAGAGCAACTTGTAGCCACTAACACTATAGACTTAACAATAACAATTAGTCCCTGGAGGCAGACTCCTAGATGAAAGATGTTCCCAAATCCTCAACTCAAACAGTTATTAGAATCTATCTGCTCAAGTAAAAGTGTCTGTGCTTTTAGATTTAAATCTTCCTTCTTGCCCTTTCTTGTGTTCAAAATGTGGTTTAGATGTAGAAAAGATAAAAATATTTTAAAATAAAGGCACATAAAAGAGTTAGAAAACAATTTATCTGAATCTTCCTTGGCATCAATATATTGACTTATATTGACTTTTAAGTCAATAATATTTGCAAAATGAAAATTCCATTAATTCAATCAAGATTATATGGATGTGTATATCAGACATTTGCACTAACATTGATTTCCTTTTAGTTAATCAAAGCCAATCCCAAACAATACACAGGTGCTCTAAATCTTCAAGCTGTTCAGGTTAGAATACATTGTAGTGAATTTCAAATGTATGACTTTATTGCCTTTTTATAAATTATCTGTGTGATTCAATAGTATTGTACCATTCAAAATCTTTCTTCTTTGAATTTTCAACATTTTTTTCTTTAAATTAATCTTATTTAGCTTCAGAAGGAAGGGATAATAATTAGAGAGATTAATATTTGTACTTTAGTGTTCAATGCAAGATTTGCTGGAAAATTCTTCACTGTGCTGTTGTTTTTTTTATAACAGAAAATGTATTAGTGCACTACAATTATTAATTGAATTATTGAATGAGAAAGTTTGGATCTTTAATTTTTATCTTATAACTATATTGTACTTAGGCTACACCAAGGCTATATTTTTCTTGGGGATCACATTTCCTTGTTTATTTATTTTTTTTAAGAAGAGAGCATTATGCCATAAGTTTTCTAGAGTTTGGTAGATAAAGAATCAATAAAACTCTGTATTTGCTTGGTTGTTATGTTTGTTTTTTTCATTTGATTTTTTTTTATAGTTGAGTACAAACAAATGTTTATTAATGGTAAACAATGAATATTGGATTTGACAAACATATGTATGAAAGATACAAAGTCTGATCATAAATTACATAAATTCTGGATATTTAAAAATAAAATAATTTAGCCTTAGAAGGAAATTTTTTTGTTTGGTATCAGTGCCAAGAACAGAATAAATGTATCCTTGTATACATTGGTTTAAAATAAACCTTTAAAAAAAATATGTTTCTTTTTCTTAAGATGTTATTTCTAAAGATAGATTAACATATAGTTGGGCACATATATCTGGTTAGATTTTTTTTTAACAAACACAACAATAGAGGGTAGTGGTTCTTATGTTGACATCAAACAGGAGTGAATGGAATACATGTCCACGTCTAATCATTTAAAAAGGTGCAAACATAAATAAAATTTTGAAATAAAATAGGTGTGCATAATAACTGGAATGTGGAATAAAGAATAGCATTAAAAAATAAATAAATGTCTGTATTAGAATGTTGTACGTTTTCTATTTCAGACTATTAAAATATTGACTTAGTAAACAGAAAAGACAAGTTGTGCAAATTTATGACCATAAATTGAAATCATTTTGGTATGTACTTGTTCTATCAAAAAAAAAAGCTGACGTTGTTCTAAATGAGAATTCTTGTTCTATTTGTTATTAAGTTTCACACAGTGCCATCCAATAGTTCTGTTGGGAATACAGTGGCCTATAACATACATTGACTGTTTGATATGAAAATAAAATGGTATGAACAAAAACAATGTTTGTACTGAGTCTCCAACAAATAGCCTTTAGGAGCATATTTCCTAATGTATAAACATAACCACTTATGTAAATATCACAAGTATATTAAGCATATACACATACATTTGATTTATATAAGTTACAAGTATATAAAAATATATATATTAACATTCACATAAAAAAAAGAATGCGAAAAGGAACAAACCAAGACTCCCTACTAAACTAACTAACGCATACATGTTGTGGTCTTTTCAAAACTTGAAGCAAGGCATTTCTTTGAAATGAACCTGAAATAATTCACAATTCTCCAGCATTTAGTCAATAAAATTAGGATGTCATAATATATTCAAGAAAATCAGGATGTCAATAGAAAATAAACACAAAAAATGACTGAATGAACAATTTTTTTTTGTTTAGTTAGTGTTCAAGTGTGAGAACTTGTATTTAATGATAGTACAAGTTGGATGTCCCTATGTCAAATTACACATTAACATAACTACTCAATAAAAAAAATTGGTTGATCAGAAAAATCTTCATTAGTCTGGTCCCTAAGTTGTTTTATTTCTTTTAATAATTTTCTTTAAAAAAAATTAATTTAAAAATGTGGTAATTTAAATAAAAATAGAGAAACTAATGATGATAACTAATGGAATTAGTGCTTGTAGCAAAACTAAATAGTCGCAAGCTTGAAAACCTTGTGATTTTCTAATAAAATAAATACTAGCAAACAGCGTTATTTCATCAAATGATTGATATGGTTTGTATGACATAGAGGTATGTAAATGAATACAAAATTTGACTTGAATATAAAGAGCTTTAGAAATAATATTAAGAAATGAAAGCAAAGCATAGAAAAAGAAACATGACAGGCTACTATATCAATATCAAGGGCTCATTCTAACCTATCTTTATAAAATGAATCACTGTATGTTATTATGCGCTTAAAGATACCCTGACCAAATCACAAATAACAATCAGCATTTAAAAGTGGTTTTTGAGGTGGTTTTAACTTGGACATTTTGACCAAAAGTTGGGGCCATGTTCACAACATTAAAAAAATAATGTTTTAAAAAAAAAAGGTGAAAGGATTACAACAGTAACATTTCCAAAACTTGTGAAAAAGAAAATTGCTCTTGAGAGTCATTACAAACATATTTTGATTGTATCAAACAAAGAAAAAAAAAATTTTTTTTCACTCTAATAAGCAACAAGAAAACATAGTAACTGTTGTATAGTTTAATAAGAAAACATAGTAACTGTTGTATAGTTTAATGGCACAAAAAAAAGGTACAAGTATTCAAAACCCCAAAGTACTTTCAGATCAAAGAAAGATGTTTTGTGGCATCATTTTAAGTTTCCCCCCAGATGCAATAAATGGATCAAAAAAATATACTAACCCACTTGACAAGTTTATAAAGTATTAATAAAAGACTAAATCAACAGAAACTGTTATACATTCCTGCTTCTCTTAATTTCCAAGTCCAACATATTGGGTAAAACTTTGATCAAATTGACCACACCTTCATCCACTGTCACAGTAGACCTGAAGCCCAGTTTTCTGATTTTCTCATAACTCACTTCATAGTCACGTTTGTCCTTGTCTTCTCCCATCACTGATGGTACAATTTTGCAGTTGGGGATTTTATTTTGTATCACCTGAGCCACTTCATTCTTAGTCAGGTTCATTTTTTCATCCCCAACATTGTAGGCTTGTCCAGACATGACTTTGGTGTTCTCTATAGCAAAGAGAAAAGCTCGAGCGGCATCACGGACATGAAGAAACGTACGCCGGAAATGCCCTTCATACAGATCAAAATGCTTGATAGTCAGGGCCTTGTAGGTTAAATCGTTTACCAAGAGGTCAAGGCGTATACGAGGGGAGATACCGAACACAGTGGCTAAGCGCAAAGCAGTGCCATTGACCTGCAAGACTAACTCTTCACCCTCTGCTTTACTGCGTCCATATAAAGACAAGGGGCTGATTTTAGTGTCTTCTGTGCACTTTCCATCAACTGCCCCATAACAAGAACCAGTGCTGGCATAAACCAAAGCCTGATTGGGAGTCTTTAAAGACGTAATGTTCCTTGTGCCTTCAACATTGACCTGCTGAGCTTTCTCTGGATCTTTATCACATGCTGGATAGCCAACAATGGCAGCCAAATGGATAATGCCAGTTTTCCCTTCCATCACCTCGGCCAGTTTGTCCTTGTCTAAGATATCTCCATTGACTATATGCAACCTTGGATTTTCTGACACAGGAAGCAAAGGGCTGACTCCCCATAGAAACAAATCATAAACTGTCACCTAGAAAAACATAAAAGAACATTTTAGGTCATTCAAGATTTTATATTCAATGGGCTCAATTTCAAATGTATCTTCTTAGTAAGTGTAACTATCATGAATTATGAAATATAATGACAATACTGCTATGCTCATTCTTAAATCATTACAATAATTAATTTGCAACACACACACACAAACTTATTCTGAAATAGTTTTTATCAACTATCAAATATTTGGAATGAGAAACACCCATGTGATGAAAATAGTTTTTTTTCTGCACAACCTAAAAAAATTAAAGTTCTCTTTTCAGACCTTGTGGTCTATAGGGCAGATGATGTAAAGGGCAGATGATGTAAAGGTCATCTGTTTCTGTGGCCTATGGTTAACTCATGGTATCATGTGGCCAGCACAATGACCAACCGCCTTTACTTTTCCCCAACTCATTACAGGTACCCATTAGAGCTGGGTGGACTCAGAGGTGCCAGAAGATCCCGAAATTAAAAATCCCAGTCTTCACCAGGATTCGAACCTCAGCCCCCAGTTTAGAAGCCAAACACTTTACCGCTAAGCCACCATGCCTCCTCTGCACAACCTAATCATAATAAAATTGAATTGAATTAAAATTGAATGACATTTTCCTATCAAGAAAATTGAGGAGAAACTTTATCAGTAATGCCAGAGTGATTCCAAACACAAACCTATTATCCAATCTGTATGTCAACAATGAAAAGAAAACATGTATATATAGTAGCACATCTATAAGATGCAAAACAGCATGCAAATCAAGCACTAAAAGAAAGGAAAATATCTTAAATTCAATTTTTCTTTTTCATACTTGTGTGTTTCATGAAAACTCAAGACAATAAAATGCTTGTAAATTGAATTCCTGATAATGGATTGCAAGCAAATAAGGAAAGATGAGGATGGTTAGCACCATATCAGATTAATAGCTCTACCAAACTAAAAAAAATATGCCATGTTACGCTGTAATTATGTGGTTAGTATTATTCTATAGTTTCAGAAGCAGGGTCAGATAGCAAAACACCAATCATAGCCAGGGATATTTGCATTGATAAAGAACCAAAAGAAATTCTCAAGGATTGAATATTTTAATAATCCAAATTGAAATCATGAAATGAATAGACACATAAGATATTCCAATACTTAATCCACAGAAATAGACTTAACAATAAGTTTGAAACATGGACTGACACCCCCCCCCCCCCCCACTTGTTGTCTTTCCCTCACATTTATACTGCCTAAAATTAAATTTTGCTATAGCTTAGAAAATACCCATAATTGTTATTGCATAGTTTGATTTTATTATTTCCCTTGGTCAATTTTTAGCTATAGAATAGTTTCAGAAGATAAAAAATCATGTTAACATGAGGAAAAAGATAAAAATCATTATCAAGTTAGGATAAATTGGACATGTGTTATTAAGTGACACACTAATTTGAACAGAGAGCAAGTCTGAGCCTGATATTCTTAGAGCGCTCACACTCTACCAGATTAAGGATACAGGGCTAGATGAAGGATAAGAAAAAATGGATATGTGGACAATAAGGTGTATACTGGAAGACTTCATTGTGCCTCTAGTAGCAGATTTCTCTGCTTCATCTCTGGGATACCTCCATAATTGAAAGATTTAGGTAATAAAAAAAAAAAAAAAAAAAAAAAGCTGTTCAACCTGTTCTTGCCTCCTAAAAAAAGTGGTTTTTGTCTTTGTTTTCTCAATTAGAAATACTGTAATACTAATAATGGGGACTTGGAAAAATAGCATTTAATCAAAAAATTATTTGCCTTGCCTGGCGCCAAAGGTTTTTAATATAATGAAGGAATTTTAATACAGGATTATAACCTTTGGCCTCCGAAAAAAAAAAAAATTGCCTGAATCATTACAGTTGCAGTCTGAAAGAAACTTGACTAGTTAGCAATTTAAGAACAACACAAACAAATGTAAAAAACATGAAATGAAGAAATTCATTAAATTGGATGGACTTAAGATATTTACCTCATATCCTCTTTCTAACAGAATAGGAACTAAAGTTGAACCAATGTAACCAGCACCACCTGTAACTAAAATGTGCCCAGGACAAGCAAGTTGCTGCCCTTCAGATAAGGGGCAGCCATTTATGTAATGTCCATCAGAGGTCATGATGAAGTGTAGGTGAGATTAGGGACAAATGCTTAAGTAAAACTGAAGAACAAACAAACAAAAATATTTTAGTTCAAAATATTGAAGTGTAGCATAAATACATTTATACATCTATTTTGAACAACTCCACAGATTTAAAGTTATACCATCTAATTGTGTTGTCTTTAATTCTACTTTTAATGGTACACATACATTCACAAATTACAATGAAAAATTTAAAAAAAAAAAAAAAAAAAGATGGTTTGAAAATGATGTCCACTAATGAACACAATCTTCTGAGTCTATAAAGAATGATAGACTTCAAGTGCTTTTGTGTTCACTTTCAACAGGACAGTTCCCCTAAACAAATGTGAACCAGTAAGGGCAGTTACTCTAGCCAGCTCTAACCCTTCTGCAATGTCACATGCAAACATTGCTCAAACCTATAGTAGTGGCAATCAATGTGAAAACAGCTCTGGATAAATTGATCTCTATTCAATATCTCAAATACTACCTCACCAAATAAGGGCCTTTATAAATGTGAGCAAAGAACTGCAAATGTAAACATCATCATTATCAACTACTAAACAGACATTCAAGCCATGTCTTATGTGTTCACTTGAAATAACAGATATTAAGACATGAAAACATTTGGTTTATTCTAAAGAGCTGCAGATAAAATTGATATTAAAAGTGTTTTTGTTATAAAACTATTTGTACAAAGCTTATATGAACTCACTCCATCTGTCTGGATGGATTTTCTTTACTCCCACTTCCCATTCTCATATGAAGTTGAAATTGTGTACAACTATTCATTGTGGATGACAACAATCAATCAAGCCATTGACCAATTAATTAATCAATTAGTGGTAATAATTTTTTACATAGAAAAAGTGAAGATAACCTTGCAATATTGAGAGCTATGGCAGTGATTGAATGGTGCTCTCCTTTCACTCAATAATAGCTTTAATGTTAAAAAAGTGTTTCTTTTCTTTTTTTTTTCTTATTACTTTGCCCAAATGCAGATTCAAAGCAGTGTAAGACTATTGCTGCCCTATGCCCTCAAGGGAACCTACGATAAATAAAAAAATATGCAAACTGAATATTTCTTTGTTTTCCAGTTTGAAAATTATTTAAATCCTAAAGGACCTAGCCCAAATCTCCTGCAGGCAGGGTTAAAATTAGGGACCATTGATACAATATTTGAGAGTGCATACCATAGAAACAATAAAATACTCTGAAAGACACAAAGATAAAGGCACATTCCTCATCCCATATGCTAGGACAAATTTGTACAAATACTCCTTCTTCCCTAGTGCTATTAGAGCATGGAATGGGTTGCCTGAGCTAGCCAGGAAAACCAGTGACTTGGCAGAATTTAAGTCATTGGTTAATATGCATGACTAAATGCATGATGCGTAGGTCGTAATCATCTTTTTTGAAGTAACGTCTGTATTATATAATATAAGATAACAGACAGATATCTAAAAAAAAACGAATACTCAATACCTCTTAAAGCCAAGTTTTTAAAATCTTTGAAATTGGAAAGTAAAATTATTTTTTTCAAACAGCTGAAATATTAATAAAAATAGGCATAAATAAAAATTATGGACCTAATTATACCCATAAATTTAGGCTAGATCTAGAAATATTTTATTATCTAACAGAACACACTATGACAAATACGATATGCTTATGCTAAGTAAGATTAGTCAACATCATTTCATTACACTTCTTAAGAGCGTAGGGGCCTCCAGCAACTTTGATCCAGTTTTCTTTTTTTTTTTTATTGTGGTAGAAAAGAAAGGGGGCTTTCCTATAATTATTTTGATTTACAGAATATGTTAAAAAGAAAAAAAATAATTTCAAGTTGAATTTTATCAGTTGTAAAAAAAAAAAAAAAAAAAAAAAAAATTTAATTTAGAGGACAAAATAAAGCATTAAAAAAAAGGTTACACTGTTGAATTGTGTTATGATGTATTCTTGTGTACTTAAAAGAATAATATGCAAAAAAACAACAACAACCTAAAAGCAATATTGTTGTTTTTACTAAGTCAACTGCAGTCCAGGGCTACCAACTTGCTGATTGATAGTTGTATTTGGAAGAATTGATTATTTTAGCAGTTAATGAGACAACACACACATACACTTCAAGTTATAAACTAAGGTAATACTGCAATAACCCTGTTCATGATCATGTGACCAAGATAAGAAAAAAAAAAGAAGAAAATAGACTCTAATTGTTATAGCATGTCCATCTCTCTTGTGATGTAACAGCTGTGTTATCACTATCAGTATACACTTTGATGTCATTTAATAGTTACTGTAAGCTGTAAATAAAATTAGTTCCCAGTCAAAGTTAAAGATGTTGAACCTTGGCTTGATAACTTGTTCCTATAGACATAGGGATTCCCAAGTCATTTTCATTTAGAAGAAAAAAGGACTAGTTTGCTCTCATGGCATTAGCAAAACACAGAGTGGACTTAAATGTTTTAATTCAGATTTGGGGAAAAAAGTGTACAGTGTGGAGGCAGATTAAAGCATAAGTTTAATTAGTAGAACATATACACAGCGGCATCGCCAAGGGGATAGAAGGCATGTGGAACAAACCATGTGACAAAAGCATGACACGGAAGTGGGGAAAAAAGCTTTTTTTTAAAGCTAAAAATATGCTTTCTATAAAAAAAAAGCTTTTTTTTAAAGCTAAAAATATGCTTTCTATAAAAAAAAAAAGAGAGAATTTACATTAAATGTACAATATTCTTCAAATTTAATCATTAAGATAACTTTTAAAGGAAACATTTATTTTGAGTGATTGGGGTAGACATCATATCTAACTGCCCTAGTGACGCCCATCCTAATGATGCCTCTGCAAGTACCAGTGACACCAAACCTAATGATGATGCCTCTGCAAGTACCAGTGACACCAAACCTAATGATGATGCCTCTGCATGTACCAGTGACACCAAACCTAAGGATGATGCCTCAGTATATACCAGTGACACCAAACCTAATGATGATGCCTCTGCATGTACCAGTGACACCAAACCTAATGATGATGCCTCTGCAAGTACCAGTGACACCAAACCTAATGATGATGCCTCTGCAAGTACCAGTGACACCAAACCTAATGATGATGCCTCTGCATGTACCAGTGACACCAAATCTAATGATGATGCCTCTGCAAGTACCAGTGACACCAAACCTAATGATGATGCCTCTGCATGTACCAGTGACACCAAATCTAATGATGATGCCTCTGCAAGTACCAGTGACACCAAACCTAATGATGATGCCTCTGCAAGTACCAGTGACACCAAACCTAATGATGATGCCTCTGCATGTACCAGTGATAATGTATGCATCCCATCGGGATTTAATAAAATACTGATCCAAACTACAAATTACACTTAATTTTGGCTAAGCTTTGTTGTTGTTGTTGTTTTTTTAAGTATTTTTTTTTTCTTGTTCATTCTTCTCTATTTTTTTTTTTTTAAATGTGTATCCTTCCTTATCATGGGACGAGATGTGTAAAGACCCAAGGGACTATGAAAGTTTGACTACCCCAAGAACATCTTTCTTTGACTTTGATAAATGTATAAACACAAACAGAAGAAACGTGAATTCAACTTATACCACCACATCAGTCAAGTACAATTTCTTTCCCTTGTTCGAGATACCAAACACAATAATTATCAATAGTTAATTAAATTATTAGTAATTTTTAAAATTGATTCTTGTTTTGCGATGATGCAGGTCGGTGTTGATAGCCCATAGGACCACTTGTCTTGCTGTAACACGATCGATTCAAAAAATTCATTTAAAGATATTTCCATTGAAATTTCTTGCAAATGACGTATTGTTCAGTTTTTAAAAATATGGCCGCTACAAAGTGTCTTTCTGAACACGAAGATGAGCTGACGATGATAAGGCTCATTACAAACATGTTCAACTTCCTTGGACGCCTCTCACACTTCGGTATCTGTACGCCCTACGTTTTATTTTAGACCTGAGCTCTTCTTAATAGGAGAACGAGAGTTGTGGACCAAAGAATAGAGCATTCCGGAAACTTATTAAAATGGGTTTTTTTTGGTCCATGTTGGGGGAGCTTACAGCAATCCTCATAGTCGTTAGCTGAAAATAGGGAGAAGCAGGGGCGTAGCTAGGAATTTTTTATCATTTGGGAGCCCGATCTCTTTGGGGGTCCCACCATTTTGCGTAATATTTAATGTAAAAAAAACCCACTCAAGTGGGGGCCCGGGAGGATTTCACATTCACACATCGGCACATGTCGTGCCTGTAATCCCTAAAAGGTTAATCTCCCTTCATACCACAAGGGCTAAATTTTATTTAGTTAAGTTTTTTTTTAAAAGTTTTTAAAAAAACCAAGGTCTATTCACAGTTAGAAATGTAAAAGTAGTGAAAATTTAATAATTTAGTAAAAAATCTTTTGTAAATATTATATTTTCACAATTTCACAAATCAAATCTTCGTAGACATCCCCACCTCCCGGACAAAGCCCATGACCTTCCCAGGGTCGACACTATCGAGCAGTGTTTTTAAGTTGTGCGCTCTAAAAAATGTTCCCCTTATATCCTGGTATCTGGGGGCAAACAGTGAGGATATGTTCCACAGTGAGACGATAGTCACAGTACTCACAAAGTGGGGGCTCCTCTCTCTTCAGCACAAAGGAGAAAGTGATGTAGGTGTGGCTAATGGTTGTGCTTCCACGCCTTGTCAGGCCCTCAGATGCGGGCCGCCATCTGACATCCGCCACAATCCGTCTGAGTTTGTTGTGGGTCTCAGCTTCCCACCGATCCTGCCACTCTCGATAGGTGGCAGAGGCAATACTCAGGTCCGAGCAGGGAATTTGGGTTCCTGACACCGCATGATTTAGGGCTCTTTTTGCTTCTCTGTCTGCGGCTCGTTTCCCTCAATGCACACATGGGAGGGGACCCAGATGAAGGTGACATTCCTATGGTCGGCTGTTATTTGGTCCAACAGCTTCAGGCTCTTATGTACCAATGGAATGTCAGTCTTCATCCGCCCCAAAGCTTGCAATGCAGATTTGGAGTCGGAGCAGATTATAAATTTCCTCCTTTCTGATGCTTTGACGGCCATAAGTGCAAACGATATTGCATGCAATTCGGCCGTAAAGATGGAGCAGCCATCGTGGAGTCTACGGGAGATTGTTTTGTTCCGAAAGGAGCAGGCATACGCGACCTTTCCATCCATTTTGGATCCGTCTGTGTAGATGGTGCCACAATCTCCGTAGCTCTCCTGCAGTTCCCTAAAGTGGACTTGTAGTATGCTTGGGTCTGTATTTTCTTTTTTGAAATTAAGGAGGGATAAATTTAATTTGGGTTTATTCATTAGCCAAGGAGGATTCTGAGGGGTTTCTATTTTAGAGATTTGGTCAATGGGTGGGGTTAAATTTTGGATGGGTTCTCTCATTCGAAGGCCCAACGGCTGTATGACGTTACGCCTTCGATTGTATAATTCTACCTCTGTAGGGTTAAATATGGAGTCGAAAGCAGGGTTCGTAGGGTTGGATTTTAGCTTGACTATATACTGCATTGCAAGCTTTTTCATTCTTATATCCATGGGGGGTTCTCCAGCCTCCACATGGAGACTTGGGATAGGTGATGTACGAAACGCGCCGAGACAGAGACGTTTTGTATTGGTTCCAGTATTTTTAGGTACGACTTCCTTGCTGCTCCATATATTATGGATCCGTAGTCTAGCTTGGATCGAATTAGACTCCGATATAGCAGCAGCAAGGTATCTCTGTCAGCCCCCCAGTCGGTATGGCTGAGTACTCTAAGTATGTTTAATGACTTTTGGCATTTCTTCTTACGTTCCTTAATGTGAGGGAGAAAATTAAATTTGGAATCTAGGGTGAGGCCTAAAAATTTTGTAGTTTTCACGACAGGGATCTTGTATATATTTGTGTATAAATAGTTCAGGGTCTGGGTGGAGTCCCCTTAAATTACAAAAATGCATACTAACTGTTTTGAAATCCGAAAATTTAAAACCATTATCGTTTGCCCAATTTTGAATTTTGTTTAAACATAACTGTAATTTTCTTTCTAAGGTGTTCATGTTTTACCCATAAGTAAAAATGACAAAGTCATCAACATACAAAGAGTAATCTATGCCAGGGGACAGAGCATTTATGATGCTATTTATTTTAATGTTGAACAGGGTGACTGACAGAATGCTGCCCTGGGGTACACCCATTTCCTGGTCATGAGTGTCAGAAGCGGAGTTGCCCATTCGAACCTGAAATTTTCGGTCTTTCAGGAATTCCCCCACAAAACGGGGGAGATGTCCCTTAAGCCCCATAAGCTCCAGGTCACGTAGAATGCAATGTTTCCAGGTTGTGTCATAGGCCTTTTCTATATCGAAGAATACAGCTACTAGATGTTCTCTTCTGAGTAATGCATTTCTAATATAAGCTTCCAGCCTTACCAGGTGGTCAGTTGTTGTCCGCCCCTGCCGGAATCCACACTGGTATTTGGAGATCACTTTATTCCTCTCCAGGTACCAGACCAGCCTACTGTTAATCATTCTTTCCATGGTTTTGCAGATGCAGCTTGTTAGTGCTATTGGTCGATAGTTAGCTGGGTCAGAGCCGTCTCTTCCCGGTTTAGGTATCGGTATAACTGTGGCTTTCCTCCAGCTGTTTGGGAAAGCGCCTGTTTGCCACACACAGTTATAGACCCCAGAAGAACTGCCAATGAGAGTTCGGGAAGGTGCTTGAGAACTTGTAATGAATTTCATCTTCTCCAGGCGCTGTGTCATGTGACTAGTCCAGCGATTTCCTCAGTTCCTCAAGCGAGAAGGGTTTATTGTAGTCTTCATTGTTCTCTGACCTGAAATCAATGGGGTGTCTTTCCTCCCTGGTTTTGACTTTTTGGAACTCTGGCGTGTAGTGTGCAGTGGATGACTTTTCTGCTATTGAGCATGCAAGGCAGTCAGCTATTTCTCTGGGGAACGTGACAGTTCGTCCTTGGTTTTTCAGATGCCCTATTGCATTTGATTCTTTCCCTTTGATCCGCCTTACTGCCTTTCAAACCGCTCTAGCAGAAGTTTTGACATCCAGACTGTCGACAAAACTTTCCAGGAATTCCTTTTGGCTGACCGTATGGTTTGTCTAGCCTTTGCTCTAGCTATCCTGAATAGCTTTAGGTTTTCCTGGGAAGGATTCTTTATAAATGCAGCCAGTCGTTTTTTCCTATCGCCAATAGCACTTTTGCAAGCTGTATCAAACCATGGTTTGCTAGGCCGTTTTGGATTTGCGGAGGTTAGGGGGACAACTTTCCTGGCTATACTAAGTAGCTTGCTAGCAAAGGTATCAGCTGGGTTTGTTCATCGAGGATATTTTCTGTGATAACCTCATAGCATCTTTTTTGGAATTGTTCCCAATCGGCCTTATTCAGTTTCCACCGCTGAGGTCGTCCCAATGAGGGGAGATTGTTAGTAATGATAATTGGGAAGTGATCACTTCCCCGTAGATCATTGCTAACTGACCATTTAAAGTCGTCCAGAAGTCCAGGGACGCATACGGTGAGGCCAATGCATGTGAGAGATACAGTTCCTGGGTGCAAATAGGTCGGTGATGCATCATTAAGTATGCATAAATCATGTTGGAGGAAGATATCCTCCAGCATACGGCCTCTTGTGTCGGTTTTGTTGGATCCCCACATGGTGTTATGGGCATTGAAATCCCCAAGGATTATATAAGGCCGGGGGAGTTGTTTCAATAGGTCCTCCATGTCTGTTGGGTTTAATTGAGCGCCAGGTGGTAGATACAGGCTGCAGCAAGTGATAACCTTGTGAAGGGTTATCCTAGCTGCTACGGCCTGTAGTGTGGTCTGTAGTTCTACCCTCTCATGAGGGGTGCTGTCCTTCACAAGGATACAGACTCCACCTGATGCTCTCTCTGCATCCTCAACATTCTTGCTGTAAGCACTGTAGCTTCGGAAACTGATGCTATCTTTCAGAAATGTTACCTGTAAGCAGACAGCTACAGGAGTCTTAGAGTCCATCAGTAGCTGCATTTCCTCATAATTGGCCTTAAGGCCTCTACAATTCCACTGTACAAGTCTGGAATCCATGGCTTATTCTAAATGACCTACTTGGAGCTATTTGGCCTTGGGAGGCTCCCTGAGGGGTTTCCCTTATTTCCAGTGACCTTGGTATTTTTATTCTTGGGTTTGGAAGGAGAGGAGGACAACCCCCTTTTGGGGGAAGTCTTTCTCTCTGGAGAGGGGAGATCCCTCTGGTTAGAGCGGAGGTTATTTCCTCGTCTCTCACCTCGGGCATCCTCTCCGCTTTGATTTCTCCCCTTAGGGAGTTGGTCAACCTCTAATTCGGTCGAGGTTGGGGTGTCTAGGTGGGTTCTCTGAGGAGAACCTGTGTCAGACATGATGTCTCCGGGTTATCCCGGAGTGTTGGTTTTGACATGCTGCTCAGTCTCCATGCTCTCATCAGCGAGCACAGAGAACCTGTTCTTTAGCATGACAACAGGGCTTTCTTGTTTCTTCGGAGGTGTGTTCTTTGGCGGTGTTTTCTTCTGAGTTGGAGGAGGAGGAGGAGGAGGGGGTGGTGGGGTCAATGTGTCCGTCTGTGTGGCTATGGATCTTCCAATCTTAGCAACAGCCTGGGCGTAGGTCTTTGTCAAGCCAAATTGGCCCTTGGGTAGGGCCAATACAGCCGATTTCGCCTGGCTGAAGGTACATCCATTTCTTGCCTTGTACTTCTGCACGGCAACCTCCTGTTTCCACACAGGGAGTTCCTTGGAGTAGGCTGAGTGGCCAGCGTGACAGTTTGGGCATTTGAACTGGGCTGTGCAGCCCTTGTCCTCATGACCCTCTCCAGCACATCTGGCACACACAGTGTTCCTCTTGTTTTTGAAATAGTGTACATAAGTAAGAAAGATTTTGTAATATTTCATCAAACCGAGGTTTTCAACATGTGTCCCATCTTGACGTGGTGGTGTTGAAGTACAAACTGAGGTTTTCAAAACATTTCATATGATCAGAAGCTCTATGCAGACTAAAATTCGTTGCAGTATATTTTGCAATCTTATTTCGAATTGTAAGAAATGTCTATAATGATGCATCGATTCCAGTTTAATTAATCCATGTTATTTCTGCTATCCAAATTGTAAACATTTTCAATGACATGAACTTTTTTTTCAACAAAACTGTTTAAATTTGGTGCCTCAGAGTACAAGCGGTTAATGTAATTGTCTTAAAAAATAATTAGACTATTATAAGTCATTTTTTTGTGTCCTTTGTTAGCACGAGAAAATGAACAATATTTTATAGAAGCGAGGTTATGTAGTTATTCGTAATATGTGGTAAGATGTTTTGAGCTATTTTATTCTTATTACTGAGTACATTCTATTTATCATATTATTATGAGTTGTTTTTGGAAAGAGGGAGGGGAGGCTGAAAATAAAGTACTGTGCACCGGAGGCTATTATGTTCGCTACGCCTCTGATGCATCCTTTTGTTTTGAAGAATGAAGTAAAAGGACTATATTAACAATGTTGAAAAAAATATTATAAATTAAGTTACGTTGGTCTTTCTTTCATAATGTTTCCGCGAGAGACGTCTGGCAACAAGATCGATTCAAAACTTTCTCTTGAAGACATTTGAATGTGTCTTTGGCTATTGGACTTAAGATTCTAACCGTCTTTCTCAAGTTCGAAATTCAAATTTCTGCCGAAAGATAGCATCGTAAGACCTACAGTTGTCATCTTTAGCCTTTTGCGCATTATATAATACGTCTTACTTGACACGAAGACGATATTTGGAACATCAAGTCCATTACAAACCTTCATGTTATAATGCCCCAAATGTCTCTCACACTTAGGTATCAGCTCGCCCCCTAACTTGCGCTATTCTTACTATGAGAATTAGCGGCTGCAGATACCATGATAATGAATTTATGATGCTCTCAAAGCAAGAAAACACTTTGCGGCGGAGCCTCTAACGTAAATATTTTTGGTTTTGAGAGCGTCACTTGATTTAGAAGTTTCCCGGCTGGGGGGGGGGGGGAGGGGGGGGAGAGGATGCATATAGTAAATATAATGACGATAAAATTTTCTCTTTGAATTTGCCTCTCTGTTTCTCATCTTACAAGATTCCGACTAGATTTAGAAAGACGAAAGAGGCTTTAAGAATAAGAGCCATAATGGCTGCCTGGTCGTGAGGTTTGCGCTGGACTGTCGTTCGGATTTATCGACGGTCGAGGGTTCAAACCCTGCCCGCTCCCATCCCCCGTCGTCCTGCGGGAGGTTTGGACTAGGAAGTAAATTATCTTCAACTCTGAAGGAACATCCGAAACATGTAAAACAAACAAACAAACATTAAAAGATCGAGATGTAGATATTAATTTTTTTTTTCCACTTTTGTGTCATCTTATTTTATCTTAAAGATGACAGACGTTACTTCAAAAGAGAAGATAATGACGTCCAGTCCAACTCATTGCATGGGTCACAATCTAGTCATCTAGCCAGGCATGTTCATCAGTGACTTCAACTCTGTTAAGTTGTTGGTATTCCTGCCTAATTCAGGCAACCCATTCCATTCTCTAATAGAACTAGGGAAGAAGAAGCACTTGTAGGCCTACGACTTTGTCCTAGCATATGAAATAAGAAATGTGCTTCTATCTTTGTGTATTTTATACATTTCTGAATTAATTAGATCTATCTAGGTTTTGTTTTTCTATTTCAATATTCAACCATTAGTAAATTACTCCAATAATAATTATGGTTCAGTGTTCATGATCAATTTTATGTATGGATTGCTACTTTATAAGATCTAGATCTAAATCTAGTTTATAGAAAAGTGCTGATATCAATGCACTAAAAGTAAATTAGATGTAGATCTACACATTACCTCCACTGATTAATGGATGCATCTCTCTAAAAAAAAAAGTCTACATTTCTTTAGTTTAGTAAGTCAATACAATTGCAGAAAGGAGGAAGTTAGATCTTGAGTAACTTGAAACCGGAAACTAATTACTATCTGTGGTTAATCGACTCACAGACCTATATTTTTAAGCACGTAACTTTTTCAAGCTCTAATCATACTCTAATGGAAGTCGCCCAAATAAACCTTTTCTGTCTTAGAAAAGTAATGATCTTTAGTTTTCAAAGTTTAGAAATAATGCAAAATCATTTCTCGTATTTTCTTTAGAATGGGCTATTAATCACATAACTATATATTCACGCTAATATATGAAACAAAGCCATTTCCTGTTAGTTACCATTCAGATATTTCAAAAATCCTAGATTTAAATAATTGAAGTCTGTTGATTTTAATTATCTTACAGACATATAAATAGATTGATTACCTAGATCTTTCTAGATTATGTATCTAAAAATTGCAAAATAATAATTATGAGACAAGAGTACTCTTATTTTTGATGTTCAATTACTAGCATGGGCGTAGCCAGGACGGGTTCAAACCTCCCTCCCCCCGAAATGAAATGGGATCGGAATTTAGTGACTGTTTTTTTTTTTTTTTGCTTTGATTTTATTTATTTTATATGAGATTTTAATACTAAACCATTACTTTCCCCAGCGTTGCCAATGGGGTTTTGAGTTTAAAACCCCCCCCCCCACCACCACCACCACCACCACCAGAGGGTTTTGCAGTTAATCCTCTCTTCTATAAAACAAAACAAAAAAATGCAAACGACAATCCCCATATTCCAAGAGCATAGCTAAAGAAGATTTTGATTTTAAAACCCCCTCCAAAATTAACGATAAAACATTATAACTATAAGAAACCAAAGTGTACATTCACTGTGTTAACTATGCGTGCATTTGATATAACATTGTTTACATTAAACCCTCTGACATCTCTGGGTCAAAAATATTAGACTATCCATTCATCAGTGGGGTTTATTGCTGAAAATACCTCTTCAGTATAAAAAAAAAAAAAAAAAAAGCAAATTTACACACTAAAAATTAAATGAGCATAGCCAAGCCAAGGGGGTTTTGAGTAAAAATTCCCCTCCTTCAGAGGGCTTTTTGTTAAAGTTTAAAACCCCTCCAGATAGTTTCGAGTTTAAAATCTTCCTACACAGTTTTGAGGTTGAAAACCTTTTTCTTCAATATTATTCTAAGGCAAACTGCAGTCACCAAATTCTATGACCGTAGCTAAATGGGGTTTTGAATTATAAAAAACAAAAAACAATCCCAGAGATGTTTTAGTTAAACCCCTCCCCCCCCCCCCAAACAAATGATTTGACGATAAAACTTCCCTTTTCGATATAAAATCTAAAGCAAACTAGTCACCTAATTCCAAGAGTAGTCAGTGACTGGGCTCCATTAATATAGTGCAGTGATTTGTCATCTGCTGAAATTGAAAAACACTAAAAGTGGCTCAACAAAATGGCTAAGACAGATTCTAGGAGTCATTTATAGAGATAGGGTCTAAATCAAGGAAATCCCCTTAGTAAGGTTATGAAAGAGCGCCGCGTGAGGTTTCCGGGGCATGTTCTCCGACAAAATGAATTACGTATAATAAGAGTTGCGATGACATCATAGTACAACTTGGCGCCACATTTTCATGGAGGTCCTCAGAGCAGGTGGGAAGAGGCTTCAGACATTGCCAGTGACAGATTTTTGTGGAAACAGCTTGCCGCCAATTGCGCCGAGCGGTGCTGGGGGTCTAAGTCAGTAAGAATAGCACATTAGGTTTTTGAAATAAAACTTTTTAATAGCAGGATAAAAACTTTTTAATAGCAGCATAATGCACTGTAGATACCTCAGAATATGCATTTTGTTAGCTTTCAATACCGTAAATAGTGCTTAGCGGTTCCCAGCGCTCC
Organism: Biomphalaria pfeifferi; assembly: GCA_030265305.1. Classification (NCBI taxonomy): domain Eukaryota; kingdom Metazoa; phylum Mollusca; class Gastropoda; family Planorbidae; genus Biomphalaria; species Biomphalaria pfeifferi. Next base: position 1,184,413 of record JASAOG010000198.1, on the reverse strand, counting down.
CCCAGACGCGTTTGCTGGCAAGGGTGGGGAGTCTACAATTTTTCCACTAACTCCAGGAAGAACATATTCTAGGGCGCGCGCACACACACCCGAAAAAAATCTTGGCTACGCCCATGATTACTAAATCTAGATCTAAAAATTAAATTATATGTTACATTCCACATTTTTTGTAGTGTTAAAAAAACTCCATGTCCAGTATAGATATAGTATATATAAGTCTGTCTTACACATAGAGACTAGATTTACTTGAAAGGCATTCTGTAGCATTAAAAAAAAAGCTAACAATCATCACAGTCCTTAAAATATTATCTAGTTCTTCAGATCTGTTTGCACTTTTCCCAATCGACGATTATCTCAAGATATTTTTCAGACGGACACATTGTACTGAGAAAATACTTTTCTAACACACTAGCTTTAAGGTTCGTGCAGATTTGTTGTCCATATGGAAATGGTCATTATGATGCACAAGGTTATCTGTTGATAGGAATATGATTTTTGGGACTCTTACTAATTCGATATGAACTTTTTTTGTACAACTAGTTAATTGATATGAATTATTTTTTTTACAATAAACGGAAACGCTTTAAAGACCAGCTTAGGCGCCAACTTGCTTTAGCAGACATAGAAGAGAGTGCCTTGTTGCATGCGACTTCAGAACGAGACAGCTGGATGTCACTCACAAAGGCCGCGGGATACACATTTGAGACCAAAAGAAAATCCGCTACCCAGACGCAGAGGGCGTAAAGAAAATCTAAATCGACCACAAACGGACAATGGTTATGACTGCGCAGGATGTGGCAAAATATGTAGTTCACAGAAGGGGTTGCGTTACCACAAGAAATACTGCATTCTTCATTAATCTTCGGACTCGAAGACAAGTCTTATTATTAAAGTTTGTGCAGATGTGAGTTAAGTTTGTTCAGAATAGGAAGACGATGTTTGAAATGATTGTAGTTGAAAGAGATGTACTATCTTTAAAATGATTGTAGTTGAAAGAGATGTACTATCTTTAAAATGATTGTAGTTGAAAGAGATGTACTATCTTTAAAATGATTGTAGTTGAAAGAGATGTATTATCTTTAAAATATTGTAGTTGAAAGAGATGTACTATCTTTAAAATCATTGTAGTTAAAAGATTCACTGTCTCTGGAATGATTGAAATAATGCTTGAACACACGGAGACAGCCACTTACAACCGATCCATTATTTTAGCTTTAACAGTGACAGCGAATAAACGACTTACAACAATGTCCTAACCTATTCTCTCTACAACACATGTAAATATTTAAAATAAAGACCTTCACAGAACCAGCATCTCATCAACATTGGTGACACTTTATAGGCCACAAGCTACAGTTTACGTCAAAGAGTACATCTCAGACAATAATACAGCAGCTAAATAAGGATCACTGGGATACATCAGCTAAAGAATGAGAAACGTTGTTTTATCTCACTACGATACATCAGCTAAACAATGAGAAACGTTTTATCTCACTAGGATACATCAGCTAAAGAATGAGAAACGTTGTTTTTATTTCATTAGGATACATCAGCTAAAGAATGAGAAACATTGTTTTATCTCACTAGGATACATCAGCTAAAGAATGAGAAACGTTGTTTTTATTTCATTAGGATACATCAGCTAAAGAATGAGAAACATTGTTTTATCTCACTAGGATACATCAGCTAAAGAATGAGAAACATTGTTTTTATTTCACTAGGATACATCAGCTAAAGAATGAGAAACATTGTTTTATCTCACTAGGATACATCAGCTAAAGAATGAGAAACTTTTTTTTATCTCACTAGGATACATCAGCTAAAGAATGAGAAACATTGTTTTTATTTCACTAGGATACATCAGCTAAAGAATGAGAAACATTGTTTTATCTTACTAGGATACATCAGCTAAAGAATGAGAAACGTTCTATTTGACTAGGATATAACGACACTTTTATTATTGTCACAAACAATTCATTTTAAAAAGTCGAAGCAGGTTAAAACAAAAAGATGCTGCTCTTATTTCAAACTTCTCTGGAAGACTCTTGCCACTCTAAAACTTGTTGAGAAATCAGTGTCGGGAGGTCGTCTACTTATTGTTATTTTAATGTTGCTTATAACTGATGATGGTAAAAAAACATAGATTTACTAACAAGCCTACTGGACAGACCTCACAAAGAACAAGTCAATAGAACAGACCTTACCTTACCTAAAATTCACAAAGGAAGATTGTAGATCTTAATTCATAAAAAAATATTTGGTTCTTAGCAGTTTACATACCTAGCGGCCAGCACCAACAGGTGAAGATCAACTTAGAACATGTATTATGTTGTCACAACTTTGAACATGTATTATGTTATCACAAAGCTCTCTCCAGACACTGCGCGCGTCGCGTGCGACACTAAGTTAAGACGTGGGTTTGAATGTATCGATTTCAGAAGGCGTATTTAGATAAAATGTTCGAAGCTAAGGCAAACAGATTTACACCTATGTATTTTGTGTGTTTCACCCTGCAAGTAATGTCACGGACAAGAGTTACTAAAGTCACAATGAAATATATACAGGAAATAAATGGAACAAGCTAGAATGACCAAAGAGTCAATGACAGAGACAAAAAAATAAAAAAACTACTAGTTACTGAGACTAAAAACGACTAATGAACTGAAACCAAAAACTACTACTGAACTGAGACTAAAAACGACTAATGAACTGAAACAAAAAAAAACGACTAATGAACTGGGACAAAATAAACGACCAATGACTGAGTCAAGAGCGACCAATGACTGAGTCAAGAGCGACCAATGACTAAGTCAAGAGCGAATAATGAAATGAGACAAAAATGGGTCAAAAGTTTTACTAGTGAACCCATCTAGTCATAAATATAAGCCTGTAAAATGATAATAATACCCCATTATGGTGTGTCGTCTTGCATTGATAGTTCTATCTGGCAACACACAATTAGATCTGTCTCTTCCGGGCAACACAGAAAAAAACAGCAGGGGAAAAAAACGGAAGTCAATAACAGAAGAATTCTTGCTACAGCAGAGACAGCTATCGATGCACGGTTAGTGTACATTGAGATAGAAAGGTGAAGTGGTAGCTATTGAAAAAAAAAAGTTTACTTTAGTTTTATTACTAATGTCAAAGGACATTGACATCTGTAAAAAGCTTTGCTGCTAATGAAAATCTTTTTGTTTACAAAGCTTTTATCAACTCTGTCTGGGTGGAATCCTGCGCATGTTATTTCTCCCACTTCCCATTCTCGGATCAGGATGAAACATCGTTTGAAAATACTAGTCGACCCACGGCGTAGCATACGCTGCTAATTTGCAGGGCCGGCCTTAGGCCAATGCAACCTATGCGACCGCAGTGGGCCTCGCACTTTCTACGGACCAGCGCTAACTCTATGTGTAAATTATTAAATTAAACCATTTTATAACTTATAACAGAATTCCCGCAGCCTCCTGATTTACCAGGAGCTCCTTGAAATCTCCTGAAAGTGCAAAATATACGAAAAAGTAATGGAAATCTCCGGAAATTATTCAAATCTTTTGAAAACTCAAAAAAAAATCTTCTGAAATATAAAGAAAAAATATTTTGGGGTGTCATTCAAAATGGAAAACGCCAATCCTACGCGCGATGAAAAAAAAACGGCATTATGCAATAAAGTAATAGTGGAATCTGGTGAAAGAAGCTTCTCGCGCCTCAAATTAATGAAGAATTACTTGAGGTCAACAATTCTCGAAGATAGATGGAAACATTTGTTAATTCTTGCTATTGAGCGTGATCTATGTAGGAAACAGAATTTTATGATATACTGCAGTGATGCCCAAATACGGCCCGCGGGTCGGGTCCGGCCCGTGACGTGATGCTATCCGGCCCGCCAAAACGTCGGCAGTGTGCACAATGTGTCGAAAATATTTTTAAAAATTTGAAAGATTAAAAAAATTATTTTCTCTAAGTTAGGACGCTCACTTATTCTTTGACAGATTTCATTCTGATCTATGATATTTTATGCTCATATTTTTTTTTGGCAAGAAAACATAGTTTATTGTTTCGGCGCCATGCGCCGGTAGTTATTATTTTTTTTTTTTTGGTTCTTGGAACATTTCGCAGCTTTCTTGAGCTAGCCATGTCGTTAACTTCTTGTGTGTGTAACACATGGCATCATTTCTGCATTTGGGAGATTGGAGGATTAAGGCAAGCTACAGAGTTGCTTACATTTTAAATAGAGAAATTCAGCCATTTTCATATGCCGAATGCTTAAAAAAATACTTGCAAGCAGTGATGTGTCATAAAAAAAGAGAATACTGTTGGCCTTTCTTGCAAGACAATTACAAGGCAATTGTAGGAAAAAAAATCTCCATGTAGCCAGATATTCTGAAGTTGGTTTTGACTAAGCTTCAAACTTCTCATTAATTTATGTACGTAAGCCAAGTAGATCAATGGGTTTTTAATAAAAGTAATAAAAATGTTGTTTATTAACTTTTCGTTGATGTGACCCGCGACACGAATGTCGAAAATCAGAATGGCCGCGGGCCGAATAAGGTTGAGCATCACTGATATACGGTATGGCTTCGTTACACGCAAGGCTCGTAAAGTAACTATGTAGGTAGTAAAGAATGAATAGAATGCAAAGACGCATTTATTTTCTAATACAAATTCTTAATTTTCACTTATTATCCCGTATCCCTACTCAAACTTGTCTCCCCCCCCCCCCCCCCCAAATCCGTTTCGCATAGAGCTCCACAACGGTTGAGTCCGGCCCTGCTATTTAGTGACGGGTGAATACAGAGTAGATTACTTGTTCTCCTCCCCCCCCCTCTTTTTTTTCGCCACTAAAACTACGTGGGGTAGAAATAAAAAAGAGTGATCGTTCCATGACTTCTTGGTCACAATGGTTACGCCCGGCCCTATTTTGTGACGGGTGAATACTACTTGTTCTCCCCCCCCCCCTTCTTGTTTGTTGGGTAACTCTAGTCCGTCCGACTTGCAGAAGTAAAAGAGTTATCTTTCCTTTACTTCTTGCGTGTCCTAACTGTCTGGGATCAAGATGAAACATTGTTGGGAAAATAGATTATATTCTGAATAAACAAGGCATTTTGTTTTTGTTTGTGTGCTAATATGTTTATATTACGTCATTATTTTTCGTGAATGTTTTTGTGAAAGTACTTGAAAGGATGTGACGTAATAAAATGATGGTCTTCAATGTCTACTTATATCAACTCTTAATTAATTGTTATGTTTAATCGTCTACAGTAATTTATTTATTCTTCGTGAAATAGAACATGGTGTAGAAGTGGGATAAGTGAAACGTTTGAACAGTATTATACTGAGTTGAAGACTTTAACAAAAACAATGTAAGTTTGACAACCTTCGAGATGAACTTATCATAGATCGATTGGTATGCGGCATACAATCGGATCGATTGATGGAGAGACTTGACTTTAGAGAAAGCAGCGAGCAAAATTCGTGCTGACGAGAATACACAGAACCAAATGATAGATATGAAAGGACTACATGTAGATGCTGCTAAGCCAGTTAAAAGCTCACATGACAAAATGTCAAAGAAACCTGTTACAATTGTCATTAGAGATTCCAGATCTTGTGGTAGATCTCACAGAAAATACAACTGCCCAGCATTTGGACACACATGCCGAAAATGTAAGAAGAGAAATCATTTCGCCGCACAAAGAAGATTGACATAGGAGCACAAGCTAATGTCATTTCAGAGTCAACGTGGAATACTTTAGAAACTGATAGTTAAAGCTCTCAAATTCTACCCTACGAGCATTAGGGGATGAAGCATTTGCAACTGATTGGGGTTTCAAGATAACTACATCAAGCCCCTGGTCCCTCAATCAAATGGTCAAAGTGAGATTACGTTGGAAATCATTCCAACTGATCCCAAACTATTGAAACCATCGCGGTAGCTGAAAATGCAGAGACATTATTCAAAGAACGACAGATGAGAAGCAAAGTGAAATACGATGCAAAAGCAAGACTACCTAAAGAATACTCTGTCGGAGAGTTCGTCTAGGTCAAACATGGCAGAATGCAGTTGTCGTTAAGAAACATTCATCACCCAGATCTTACATCATAAAGACAAACGATGGAAAAACCTACAGACTAAATCAACGCTTTTTAAATAAGAGTTTCTATGAAGACATCTCTGGGTACTACGATACCGATGAAGACAACGAACAGCAAACTGTTGGAACAAACGAAACAAATAGTTATAGACCAACGTCTAGAGAACTTGTGCCGGTCAAGACAACCAGAAGTGGTCGAGATGTTAAAGTTCGTAGTAGATATCAATCTTAAGAACTTTAAAAGGAAGGATGTGCTAATATGTCTATATTGCGTCATTGTTTGTTGTGAATGTTTTTGTGAGAAAGTACTTAAAAGGATGTGACGTAATAAACTGAAAGTCTTTAATGTCTACTTATATCAACACGAAGTCTCTATTCATTAATTATTATGTAAAACATGTCTACAGTAATTTATTTATTCTATGTGAAACAGAACAGTTTGTTTTAAGCTCGCAAGCGTGATTTTCAAATACCGGTATGCAAACTGGTTTAAATACCTAAAATCTCATCGGAATTGAAGCGAATAAACTAAGTCTTCAAAGTCAGTCCAAGAGTAGGTAGTGTAGTACAACATGTGTTGATGTTTACAACATGTGTTGATGTTTACAACATGTGTTGTCAGTCCAACTGTTTAATGAATTGTTTTACCAATAAATTATTGTGCTAGATCTTACACTTGAAACAAAATTCTCTCTACGTCCCCCAGTGGGAGGGGGGAGGGAGTAAGGGATTGCATCTAAAATGCAGAATTAGGATAATCTGATATAAATATTTTCCAAATGAAAATTTCTGAAATTGTATTTTTTTTTAAATAAAACAGAAATGGTACTAATAGTACTATTTAAACAGAACAAGACACGGTGCTATAAGTTGGTATGGTTAAAGTAAAAATGAAGTCTTACAGAAGCATTCAAACAGTTGAGTTTAAAGCATGTCGTGCAAACTCACATGACGTTTAACTACTAGCCTCAGGGGAGTAGACTCGACATGTAATTGCTTACTTGTACACCAACATTTTAATGACGTTTTTTCTGTTTTCTGTTATTGGCCTATTCAGAATAAGATAACACCGCCCACCGCGCCTAGACAATGAAATACATCAGCCGAAAACATTCTGTAGCCTACAGGCTGTAATTAAACCTTTCATTAAACCTTTCATATGTCTATTATTTTTAGTTGTTGTTTTTTTCAATGTAATTAATGGCAAGATACAATACACTGAAATAGAAACTAGTGTGCACTGCATCACAGAAGCAGAAAGATTCAGAATGAGCCTGACTAGAAAGAAATGGGTAAAGTCTAAGAGCCATCCAGCACCTCGGTTACATCCGACAGTTTGATCATTATCATCACCTTGACTTTTGTCGTAGAGGTGCTGTGACAGTTCGCGTAACCAAATCCCTCTATTTTTCCGGGTCAGCAGCTGTTCTTAGTAGGATATCTAGAGAGACCATTTTCTTCGTGGGCCTACAATGTACGTTGAAGAATAATTTATGAGCTTTCCTCAGAAGAATTAGAGTATAAATTGGAAATCAAAAAGTACTAAATAAGAGTTGTCTGTCTACACAATGGTGTCATAATACACTCACAACGTGTCTACATAATGATGTCATAATACAGTCCTAACGTGTCTACATAATGGTGTCATAATACAGTCACAACGTGTCTACATAATGATGTCATAATATAGTCACAAAGTGTCTAACATAATGGTGTCATAATACAGCCACAACGTGTCTACATAATGGTGTCATAATACAGTCACAACGTGTCTACATAATAGTGTCACAGTACAGTCACAACGTGTCTACATAATGGTGTCATAATAGTCACAACGTGTCTACATAATGGTGTCAAAATACAGTCACAAAGGTTCTAACATAATGGTGTCATAATACAGTCACAAAGGTTCTAACATAATGGTGTCATAATACAGTCACAACGTGTCTACATAATGGTGTCACAATACAGTCACAACGTGTCTACATAATGGTGTCATAATACAGTAATAACGTGTCTACATAATGGTGTCATAATAGTCCTAACGTGTCTACATAATGGTGTCATAATACAGTCACAAAGGTTCTAACATAATGGTGTCATAATACAGTCACAAAGGTTCTAACATAATGGTGTCATAATACAGTCACAACGTGTCTACATAATGGTGTCACAATACAGTCACAACGTGTCTACATAATGGTGTCATAATACAGTAATAACGTGTCTACATAATGGTGTCATATAAGTCCTAACGTGTCTACATAATGGTGTCATAATACAGTCACAAAGGTTCTCACATAATGGTGTCATAATACAGTCACAAAAATTCTAACATAATGGTGTCATAATACAGTCACAACGTGTCTACATAATGGTGTCATAATACAGTCACAAAGTGTCTAACATAATGGTGTCATAATACAGTCACAACGTGTCTACATAATGGTGTCATAATACAGTCAAAACGTGTCTACATAATGGTGTCATAATACAGTCACAACGTGTCTATAAATAATGGTGTCATAATACAGTCCTAACGTGTCTACATAATGGTGTCATAATACAGTCACAACGTGTCTACATAATGGTGTCATAATACAGTCACAACGTGTCTACATAATGGTGTCATAATACAGTCCTAACGTGTCTACATAATGGTGTCATAATAGTCACAACGTGTCTACATAATGATGTTATAATACAGTCACAACGTGTCTACATAATGGTGTCATAATACAGTCACAAAGTGTCTAACATAATAGTGTCATAATACAGTCACAACGTGTCTACATAATGGTGTCATAATACAGTCACAACATGTCTACATAATGGTGTCATAATACAGTAATAACGTGTCTACATAATGGTGTCATAATAGTCCTAACGTGTCTACATAATGGTGTCATAATAGTCCTAACGTGTCTACATAATGGTGTCATAATACAGTCCTAACGTGTCTACATAATGGTGTCATAATACAGTCCTAACGTGTCTATATAATGGTGTCATAATACAGTCACAACGTGTCTACATAATGATGTCATAATACAGCCACAACGTGTCTACATAATGGTGTCATAATACAGTCCTAACGTGTCTACATAATGGTGTCATAATACAATCACAACGTGTCTACATAATAGTGTCACAATACAGTCACAACGTGTCTACATAATGATGTCATAATACAGTCACAACGTGTCTACATAATGGTATCATGATACAGTAATAACGTGTCTACATAATGGTGTCATAATAGTCCTAACGTGTCTACATAATGGTGTCATAATACAGTCCTAACGTGTCTACATAATGGTGTCATAATACAGTCCTAACGTGTCTATATAATGGTGTCATAATACAGTCACAACGTGTCTACATAATGATGTCATAATATAGCCACAACGTGTCTACATAATGGTGTCATAATACAGTCCTAACGTGTCTACATAATGGTGTCATAATACAGTCACAACGTATCTACATAATGGTGTCATAATACAGTAATAACGTGTCTACATAATGGTGTCATAATACAGTACTAACGTTGTCTTCTTTCATAGTGTTATCTTCAAAATGAACTGCTGTGTTCACTCAACACGTTCTCTAGATTTGTAGTACTACATCTTTTGAACCTATACACTTTCATTTGGAGACTTGGGGGGAAGGGGAAAAAAAACATAATAAAATAAAAAGTAAAAAATATTTTTTTAGCAAATATTAATTACATTTGTATCTAATTATAGGCACAAATTGTGTTGGTCCAATTAGCTTAAGTCTTCATTCACGTTAATTTGGTAAAAACACAGATCTCTTTTTATCGCAGGTATGCACATACATATATAAATTATAGACGTCTACGGACGGGTGTGCACTTATCCTTTGGTCTACAACATACACACCACATTTAAAAAAAAAATATGAGATAATTTTAACTTGTGAAACCGTCAGTACTAAAAAGAATTCGAGTTTCTATTCCAGAACTAGTCTAATAGCTTTTACTTTTGGTCCTATTCAGTATTGTACTAGCGACAGAAACAACAATAGAACGATTCCCACATTGAAAGTAGAACAGGGGGGGGGGGGGGGGGGAGTTAAAACAGGAACGAATTGTCCGAACTGTAGATTTACCTTCTAGAATGTGAAGTGCGAGTCAGAGAAGCTTTAAGGTGAAGACAATAATTGGGGCCTTAACCAAACTGTACAACAGTCATACATTACTCTGGTGAGGGGGGGGGGGGGGCGGGGACGGATAGAAAAACGAAAAACTGTGAGTGTCTGTTGACACAGCAAGTTGACAGATTGGTCTATTATGCATTAACCCGAAGATTAGTTTTACAATTAGTGTCTTATAAAAGTGTCCAAGATCACGCTAGAAGAAACAGTTCTACTGGGAATGACAATAAATTAATTCGAAAAATGTTTAACTGTACATTACAACAAGCTAAATGTTAAAGGTTTATCTAATTCTAAGGGTAAGTTGTTCTAAGGGAAAGAAGCGCAAAATCCTTGCCATATATATCAATACTGAATGAATACGCTCTTTTTTTTCTATAGATAACACAATTAATTAATTAGTATAATTAATTAATTGGTTAATTTTTTCCTGATTCACGTCTTGTCATCGACTCTAAATACTTGATCCGAGCATGAAGACAGAGAAAAAAAAGGGAGTAACTCCACAGATAAGCAGCTTCTCTCAAACAAAATAATTAAACTTTAAATTCATCAATTTGAAATAGTAGCAAATCTCTCGTATTTGTAATATCCCATACAACAAATGATAGAGTTAAGTTTCAATTTGATCGGAGAATTCATGTGGGAGAAATAACGTGTACAAAATTTGTACTAGAAAGAGTTGATTTAAGCTTTGTAAAATATATTTTAATACATTGTACTAATTGGATGTTACATCGGTGCAAATGTTCTGTAATCATTTATGAAAGCATTCAATGATATATTTTTAATATATGCACATACACAGAATTATGTCCCTTGAAAGTACAAAATCGAGTGACCTGGTCTGTCATTTGCTGTGCCATGGCGCGAATTGTCTGACTCGTGGGAAGAAGAAACAAAAAATCCAGGGTTTTCTAAACACCCCTCACCCCAGTGTATGTCACATTTGTGTTGAGTATCGAACCCAAAAGAATTGGAATGTATTATAATGATTATTTTGTGTAGAAATGATTAAAACAGATCAAACCACGTATAACAAAACAGTATATATATATATATATATATATATATATATATACAACGTCAAGGTCGTATTTGTTAATCCAGGGCGCCTCCCCCTGACAGTCTACCGATTAGGCCAAACAAGAAACGTCAATACACTAATTGATGTTATGAAAGAACAAGCGTTAAATTGGTGAAGGTTTAATTGTTATGATATGATATTAAATAGGAAAGGCATTCTAAACAATTGAATACAATGTTATGCCCATACATTATCAAGTAACTAAATCATAGCTTGAAGTCGCACCTTCATCCACCTTTTAATTCTTATACAGAAGATAACAAGATAAGCCTATCTGCAACTGACCAAACCTACCCATAACGCATGCCACGTATACGGCCAGCTTTTTAAAGCGAGGATTGGACTTCCAGTTTTCTTCGAGTTCAGTTCATAGATATGAGAAATGTGCTCATCTTCGATCACGAAGGAGGAGCTCTATATTTCTTATACAAGGGCCAACACTGCACACGACCAACTACGGCTCAACACAGTACAAGCTTTATAAACTCTAGCGTCAACGCCGGGTCGACACCTAGGGCCAAAACCGAGATTAAACAGCTCGACTCCGGAGTCCCCAACCAACAAGGGCAAAGCACAGAAGCGTCCTTTGGTAACAGATCTTCCTTTGTCCACTAGGGTCAAGAAGTGGGAAAATAGTTAAAATGCGCATGCCATAAAATACGAAAAAAAAAACGTTTTAAACAGGCTTTGTAAAAAAAAAGTAGCCATTTTATCTTCATATTGCTCACAGTCAAATCAAAAACTAAAACTGATCTATAAAACTTCCAAATATTATCAAGACAAGCTTCTGTAGGACGACGAGATGGGGGAAAGGAAATACAAGTCTATAGGTAAGTCCTGAGTTGACACTCCGCTAAATATCAACACATAATGAGATGTAAAATGCAATGTGATGAGATCAAGGAAACATTTAGACAATATGCACAACACACAACATACACAGAGCCTGACGCTGCAATTTATATATGATATCTATATACTGCAACATTTTTGAAAGTCTGCATGACGTTTCTTAGCCTGCCTCTCTGGGCTCTCAGAAATCTAGTTGAACTTAGTTACCAGCAGCAGTTTTTTTTTATTTTTGAACAGTCCATTTGTTTTCAACCAACAAGACACCAGAAGAAACGTTACAATTGGAAGTGCCCTCTCTCTCTCCTAACCCTAACCCACCCAATCCCCCGATTAATTTTCATACCATCTTCACATAAACGCGAGTGAACACATCCAGATGAATACAAATAATGTTGAGAAAAGAAAAGCCAACCAAGAAAACCATAAAATACACAGAAAATAGTTCTAGCCACAAATTGAAGTCTTGGTTCTGAAGACAAAAATATGCAGTGACGTCCATTGGGACTGTATAAATTTGTTCTGAGATAATCGCTGGCCTGTATTTCACATCTCGACGACATCTTTGATGTCAAGGTAATTGAACCCACGCTTATCTATTCAGCTCGCCACCTGTTACCGTGAAATTGAACACCAAAAAAACAATGACCAGGTAAAAGTCCTACGACTAAAACAAACTGGACAATCGATGGTAATGTCCATAGATCTAAATGTACTCTTTCCACGAAAGGGGAAAAGCAGCAATTAGGTTTGTATCGTCCATCTGTCACGTTCAGATCTCAACAACTAGACAGGCTATAGGGGAATTACAACTAGCAACATTTAGTGAAACGGCTATTTTTTATCTCTTGAAAGCGAATGTTTTTTTAAATTAATTATGCAACCATTTTTATATAAAAAATACATCACTTTTAAAACATTTATGCATACAATTTTGTAATATATAAAACGTAACATTTATACATTATCGATATAAACAGTAAACATCAATAGGGTTTGTTGGACTAGTCCGTTACGTTTCTTTGATTAAAAAGTATTGGGCCGGAAGTCACTTTTTTCCCTATATATCTTTGTATTGTTCAGTTCTCTTTTTAAATTAAATTGACATTATTATGCTATAATTTTAAGTGTACCTGATAGAGAAAAAATTCTGCACAAAAATACGGGTAGTTGGGATATAACCCGATAGAGGCTATAAAAAGAAAAGACCTGAAACTAGCGCGTGAAACTACACATTTACAGTACTTTATTTAATGAGTATTTTACCCAAGATCTGTGTTGTTTTTTTAGGACTAGCTTATTTCATGAACCCGGCATTTTCCGATACACAATTTCATACACAAAATAATTGTTGAAAAAAATTTTAGTGATTTTAAACTTTAAATGATTACTTAAAAAGGTGTTACTCTAATCAATTTTTAATATTCTTTTGTTATGAATGTCACTGTTTATTTTGTGTCTGTTCTAGTTTCTTACATTTTTCTTGAGTAACGGGGTCGTTTTTCTCCTAATGGGTATACCTGATTTCTCCAAGCAGTCTTTGTAAAATATTGGTCCTAAATAATGCTATGTTTATAAACGAAAAATCGCATGGCTCCATTATGATGAATGTACGTGTTAGTTCAATATATTTTATATTACTAGGTAACTATAAATAACCGCATAAATTGACGTAAGTTTTTTTTTTCTATTAGATAAAGTCATATGGCAAATTTTGTTTATATCCTAATTCTACAGAGGAATAATAATAGAATTATACAGTAAAAATAATCACTAAGTTTTTCTTTTAATAGTATTGAAAGTCTAACTGATAAGATTACAAAGAGAGTTTGTGTTTTTGCAGATGTACACAAGCTACACTATGAGTCAGTCCATTTCTTCTAATTGTTTAGAAATGAGTGTAAAAATGTAGACTTCGATATCTTTAGCCTGAATTTAAGAAGTTACAAACTTCAAACAACTAATATATTGCCTCTTCCATAAAACTTTGTACTTAAAAAATAAATTTATCCAATGCTCGAAATCCTGCGTGTATACTTAGGCCCTATTTAAATCGATCCGGTATCAATGTATTAAGTAGCAATAACCCCGCAAAAAAAATCAAATGAAAGAAGATTGAGATATACATACATTTTTGTGACGGTACGCACCGGTACGGGGTACCGGCACCTTTTTTCAATGTCGGGAAAAATGATTAATTTTCTTGTATTCAACGTTAATTGTTAATTTCTAATTAGTTGAAAGTTAGGCAATCTATCACTGAGTACCGGAGCCTTTTTTTTTATTTTACAAAAAAAAAAAAGCACTTTATATATTTTCAGCCGACATGCCGTATTATTAAAAACACCTCTATGTGAACTTCTCAATCATCTAGAGTCTTAGACAGTCATTATTTTAGACTAGATTTAAGAAGAGTCTAGACCTAGATTTAGTAGGCCTATTATTATTTTAAAAAATAATAATAATCAGTCATTATAGACATCATTCGCAATTTTATTATGGCTGCCTGGTCGTGCGGTTTGCACGCTGGACTGTCGTTCGGATTTATCGATGGTCCCGGGTTCAAACCCTGCCCGCTCCCATCCCCCGTCGTCCTGCGGGAGGTTTGGACTAGGAAGTAAACTATCTTCAACTCTGAAGGAACATCCGAAACATGTAAAACATTTTACAAACAAACATTATTATTAGGTCTAGGCATTGAAAAGTAAATCTATTAATAAACTATAATAGATCTAAGTACTAACTTATTAAATAAGTCATTATAAGTAGAAGTATTATAATGAATATTGTATAGATCTAGATTGACTAGATTATAGATAGATCTCTAGTTTAGTAGATTAAGTATAGAGCATAGTAAACGTATTACAGTATTATTAAATCTATGTCTTATGTCTATATCTAATAATTAAAAAACGTTACTCTTTATTAATATCTAGACTTTTTTTCTAATAAAAACTGACTATAGGCATAGCATAGGCTAGACTCGGCAATCTAGTCTCAAGATAGAATCTACACTATTACTCGATCTATTCCATTTTTATAAATAGATCTAGACTAGAACTAGATTATAGATCTAAATATACTAATGGAGAGATGATATGAGGTCATTGAGGTGTTAGCTAATAGCGTTGCACAAGAAACAAACCTTGGTTTTTCTAAACTCTTAATACGTGGTATGTAATAGTAAAACAGCACCTACCTAAATAAATCGTAACCTGCAATCAAAAACCTATATTTATTGTAGTATATATAGGTCTGTGATTGTATTTTATATAGCTTTCATAACTTCTATAGAGAAATGACTTTTGTAATTTCTTTTACTGAAAATTGGGCTATTCGCGTCTGACACATATAATTTTTATGTTCAGCAACAAACCCTATTTAAATAACAGTAAGCATCAATTTCTGCTTTAAAACCAGTCATAGTTTTTAAAATGTAAAAATAACGCTCATATTAAAATGCGCTAAAAAGAAAAAAGGTTTTGCGAGTTTAGTTTGAGTTAAAGTGACGTTCACACCCAACGCTTTTTTTTTTCTTTAATTTTTTTAGTGTTTTAATATTAGCGTTTTTTAAATATTTTTTTAGCCTTTTTATTCTTATAAGCAAAATAACGATTGGATAAATAGAAATTGTTAAAAAATCGATTGCAAAAATCTATTTAACATCCAGGAAAGATAGAGAGCGAGTAATATAAGCGATGTAATCAAAGTGGACAACAAACATGTGCGAGATCAATCTCTTTTAGGAGCCCTTGACCTGGGAAAGGATTTTATACCTTGGCCAGAATGAAATGGCTCTTTACCAACCCTCTTATCTGGAGGCCCCCGTCAACAATCATTTAATCACATCCGTTTGGGTCACTGTCCCTTGAGCCAACGCAATGGGTTGCCCCATACTATGCGAGGCCGGAGGCCGATCCCACGAGAGGATTAACTCCATATTCCTATACCGTACCACTGCGTTTCGCAAAAGCATTTTCAGACTTCGGCCTCCCGATAAACACACACACACACACAAAATGAAGTCTTATATTTGCCTGCTCCAAGAAAAGCCTACCCGGAAACAAAACATTAAGATAAATGGACAGGAAATAAATGCAGCGGACAGTTTCACCTACCTTGGCAGCACACTCTCCTGAAACGCAAACATTGATAATGAAATCAAATTGCGCATCGCAAATGCCAGTGCATCTTAAGATACAGTCTAAAAATGTTTGGAATAGACGAGGTATTACCATAAGTACAAATCTAGTACTAATCTAGAGGCTGTCAACCCCCCCCCCCCTTTTTACATTGCTCTATGCCTCAGAAATGTTGACAGTATATAAAGGACACGCAAAATAAAAAAAACTGAACCACTTTCACATGACCTGTCTCAGAAAAATAATGTTAAAAGGCAAGAAAAAATGCCCTGATACTGAAGTCCTTCAAAGAGCGGGCCTGCAAAACATACGCACAATCTTGATGCAGTCCCAGCTCCGATGGGCAGGCCACGATTCAAATTTTCCTTTATTAAATTATTCAAATTTTCAAAAGTGAATCAGAGTTTATTTTCATGGATCCCCGACTACGCTTGGATGCTGTGTCACAAATTCGACATATAGAATTAGTACAAAGTAATAACACATCACTAGAGGTCACAAGAAACAAAATCTCGAGTAGAATTACTTGGTTCTAATTTGTAAGACGTTTATGTGTGTTTGTCATGCTGTCATGTAGGGATCTAAGGGAGAGAGAGAATTACTTGGTTCTAATTTGTAAGACGTTTATGTGTGTTTGTCATGCTGTCATGTAGGGATCTAAGGGAGAGAGAGAATTACTTGGTTCTAATTTGTAAGACGTTTATGTGTGTTTGTCATGCTGTCATGTAGGGATCTAAGGGAGAGAGAGAATTACTTGGTTCTAATTTGTAAGACGTTTATGTGTGTTTGTCATGCTGTCATGTAGGGATCTAAGGGAGAGAGAGAATTACTTGGTTCTAATTTGTAGGAGTTGATTCCTAAATTCCACATGTTAAATAAATAAATAATTTAATGTATCTAAAAAAAACAGATGCCCGAGAGCCCAGTTTAGAAAATCCACAAGGGGGGGGGGGGGTGCTTCAAGTATTTATGAACGATGATTGCAATCTTCCCACTGAACATCACAGGACATTGTCCCCTGGGGCGCGATATATTCAGCAGAGCCAACGATTGACGACATCAACATAAAATCTCAAACCCAAAATGGTCGAGAGAAATAAGTGTCTGCCAAATCACTGAAAGATGAAGTCATGGTTTCGTGGGGTCCTGGCGATATAGTCCTAGAAATAAATCGAGACTTTATATAATGTGCAAGAGTTAATAGTTTTATCTTAGTTGCGTGGATCATTTGGGGATATATTTTATTACTGTTATTATTATTAATAGTTTTAGTAGTAGTTGCAGTAGTATTGTATAATGCGTTTTCGTGTTTCCTTTAATACCCACCTCCCTTTAGTTATCAAAGCGGTTACTGTCACTATTGGACAGGATTTAAGTCAGACGACCTCCATATGAAGAGATACTTAACATCAAACCACACATACACACACACTGATATATCAAGAGTATCCCGTGTAGGCCTATCTCTATCGTAAGATCAAATATTCACATTGACTGGATACAAACTTTTTTTTTTCATATTTTGAATGGACTCTGTATTTATAGTCTCCATCTTGGGGGTTCATATCAGTCAAATTTCCAATTAAAATAAAGCCATTAAAAACAGAGGACGGGTTAATGTAACGCTTTGCAATCCAAAGAGATGTGACTTCACCCTGACCACCTTGTCATTTAATGTCTCCTCAACGACCGCGAATGTCAAGTGGGTGTGAGCCAAGCAACATGGATGCTGCAATCAATTGAAACTGTTCCATGGTGTACTGATGATGTGGCTCGTACGAGTGAGACAACAAGTACACATTCCTCCATTCTATGTTTCTTCTCAGCAAATGGAATCAACATTCGTTTATTTATATATATATATCAATTTTCTTTTTTCAAATCTACTCAATATTCCCAGAATTTTCAGATGTACTCGGGAACGCTTTAAAATTTTAAATTTAAAAGCCCACTCTCCAACGGGTTTCAATAGAAAACTGTCCCCTCTAGAAACTAGATATTTCACTGTAGAGAGAGAATGTTTGGTCATAGTGCGAGCTATTACTATCTTCATCCAGTACTTTTTAGGACAATCATTCATACTTTTAAC
This sequence comes from Biomphalaria pfeifferi, assembly GCA_030265305.1. NCBI lineage: Eukaryota > Metazoa > Mollusca > Gastropoda > Planorbidae > Biomphalaria > Biomphalaria pfeifferi. Next base: position 1,165,975 of record JASAOG010000198.1, on the reverse strand, counting down.
AGACCACACCCCTTTTGCATTTCTTAACGAATATTAACACTAGAAAAATACACATACAAAGAAATGCATGTATATGACAATTGTCCAGTGCTACTCTTTTGTTGATTATTATTTGATATCAAAGTAAATTGCCCCCTATGAAAATATAACTAGGAACTTGAGCTCATCAACTTAACAACCAACAAAATTGCAAGGATTAGATCACACATTTACATGAGACACACTTTACTTTCACACTAGCAGAAATGGCTGTAGCATTCTCAACTCTAAATCCAAACCAAACTCTTCACCAGGATCTGATTTAAGCAAAAAACAGTCTAACAATTAGCCATCCTACCCCGTCTAAAGCAGGATCATTCCTACAACTTATTTTGTTGGGCATTAGCAGTGGGAAGCAACACAACAGATTACATTTGATGAGCTCAACTTCCCAGTTATATTTGTTTTCAAGATTTCTGTTTTGGTTACTACTCATTCTAATGGCCAGTAATCTCAAGATAAATGATTCCCCACATCTTCCAATTTGGTTACTACCCATTCTAATAGCCAGTAATCTCAATTCATTTATAATATGAAAAAAAAAGGTAGAAGACTAATATAGTTATCTTATCTTATCTTATATAATACAGACGTTACTTCAAAAAAGAAGATGATTACGTCCTACGCATCATGCATTTAGTAATGCATATTAACCAATGACTTAAATTCTGCCAAGTCACTGGTTTTTCTGGCTAGCTCAGGCAACCCATTCCATGCTCTAATAGCACTAGGGAAGAAGGAGTATTTGTACAAATTTGTCCTAGCATAGGGGACAAGGAATGTGCCTTTATTTTTGTGTCTTTCAGAGTATTTTATTAAGTTTTGTTTTTGTATTTGAAGATTATGGTTCAGTGTTTTATGTATAATTGCTACTTTACTTTTGAGTCTTCTGTCCTGAAGGCTTTCTAAATTTAGTGATTTTACTAATGGTGTTACTCTAGTCAAATGTGAAGATTCGTTTGTTAAGAATCTCAATGCTCTATTTTGTGTTTGTTCCAGTTTCTTAATGTTTTCTTGAGTTGAGGGGTCCCAAACGGTGGATGCATATTCTATTATTAGCCTAACCAAGGTTAAATAACATTTTAGTTTTATGTTCTTATTTGATTTATAGAAATTTCTTTTAATAAACCCTAATGCTTTGTTGGATTTTTTTTATAGTTTCATCAATATGTGGATTCCATGACAGTTTTTCATTTATTATAACACCTAGGTATTTTGCGTTTTTAGTCTGTGTTACTGGTTTGCCATGAATAAGATAAGTGGAATTAATTTGTTTTAGTTTTTTTGTTACTCTTAACAACTGACATTTTTCTGGGTGGAAAGACATGCTCCAATTTGATTCCCATTTCTGTAATTCATCTAATTCTCTTTGTAAAATATCTGTGTCTTGTGTTTTTTTATTGTTCTATATATATTATGCAATCATCTGCAAATAATCTGACTTTTGTTCCTGAACTAATGCAATTTGGTAAATCATTTATGTAAATTAAAAATAGTAGTGGACCCAAGACTGTTCCTTGAGGTACACCTGAGTTTACTGTTATTGGTGTTGATTTAGAGCCATTTATTATTAGTTTGTTCTCTCCCTATCAGAAAATCTTTAATCCACTGATGCAGTGGACCATTAATGCCGAAATATTTTAATTTGTTAAGCAAACTATGGTGGTGAACTTTGTCAAAAGCCTTGGAAAAATCTAGTAAAATAGCATCTATTTGTTCACTATTATCTAAACCTTTTGAAAAATCATCAATTAGTCCTATTAGTTGTGTTTCACATGATCTATATTTCTTAAAGTCATGTTGGTATGGGGTGAGAACATAATGTTTATCTAAGTGGTTTATGATGCTGCTACATATTATGTGTTCTAGGATTTTACATGTGATGCTGGTAAGTGATACTGGTCTGTAGTTTCCTGGATCAGATTTTTCTCCTTTTTTAAATAGGGGGGTGACATTAGCTTCTTTCCAGTCCTTTGGTACTCAGACCTGGTTAAGCGATGCCTGAAAGAGTATTTTGAACACTGGGGCTAGCTCATTGCTTAGTTCTTTGAGTAATCTAGCTGGAATACCATCAGGTCCAGATGCTTTATTTGGTTTGGTGTTGGATAATAGTTTTTGAATTCCATTTTCTTGAACTACTAAATCTTCTATGTTGTCTACTTGGTTCAAATTAAGAAATATGTCTTTGTCTCCTGGGGCTGAGAATGCTGATGCAAAGTATTTGTTTAGGATGTTTGCTTTAGTTTCATTGTCATTATGTATTATGTTATGTTCATCTTTTAATGGCGCTATGCCTGTTGTTTCCATTTTCTTAGACTTAATGTATGACCATAGGTTTTTGTTGTTATCTTTAGATATTACATTGTTTATGTATTCACTCTGCAGCTGTCTGCTTACTTTTTGGGTTAAGTGTTTAATTTTTATATACTTTTTGTGAACTCTTTCTGCCTTGGTTTCTTTAAATTTTCTATATAGGTTTTCTTTCTGTTTACAAAGCTTCTTTAGTCTATTATTAAACCAGCATTTATTTATTTTGTTTGATGTGTATTTAGTTGGTATATGATTTTCTATAATGCTTTTAAGATGGTTTTTGATGAAATTCCAGAGGTCATCTACTGGTTGGTTAATGTCTTTTTCTAATAAGAATGTTTGTTGAAAGTTTAATGCAGCTTGGTGTAGTTGTGTTAGGTTACATTTATTCCAGAGTAAGATTTTTCTTTTGGGTTTTGAATTGGCTACTGCTTTTATCTGACTGTGTATTTTTATGATCTCATGGTCTGATAGACCAGGGATAATATCATAATCAACTACTAATCCAGGTCTGTTGGTTAAGAAGAGATCTAATGTGTTGTTTAATCTAGTTGGCTTTTTAATGATTTGATCTAAACTTAGGTTGTGTAAAGTTTCTATGAAAAGCTCATTTATGTCCTTAAGGTTTTGGTGTTTATCTATGGTTAGTGTTTTCCAATTTATATCAGGTAGGTTGAAATCACCCATAATCAAAAAAACTGCATTTGTATTTGTCTCTTTAAGTGTAGTAATCTGATTACATAGTTCCTGCATGTATTCTAAACTAGAATTTGGTGGTCTGTAAATGCTGCCTATTATTAGGGATGTTGAGGTGGTATTAATTTTACAAAATGTAGATTCTATATTTTTTGAGTTAGGTAAGGTAATTTCTTCTGCTATAAGAGTGTTTTTTATTGCTAAAAGAACTCCTCCATGATTATCAGCCCTATCTTTTCTAAAAATTTCATAATTACTATTGAAAATTTCTGCATTATAAATTTCAGGATGTAGCCAAGTTTCTGTTCCTGCAATTATGTCTGGTTTCTCACATTCTAATAAAATTTCTAAGTCTGCTGTTTTGTTCCTAATGCTTTGAAAATTTATTACTAAGGTTTTAAGGTATTTAGGTATTACTTCTTTAGTAGGTTTGTTTAGTGAGGCTGTTGTATTAATTTTAGTAGATTAGGTTTAACAGGAGTGGATCTGGCTCGTGGTTGGTGAGTTTGTTTTGGGATGGTGTTTAGGATGTTGTATGGGTTAGAAGTGTCCGAAAGGAATCAAACAGTCCTGATGTAAACTGAGGTAACCCACACGGTACACAGTGCCATGATGCATCTTTGTTGCCTAAGGCATAATACACAGGTGTATTCATATGGAGACATGATGCATGGTACCATTCATCGCAGGTGTCACATTGAATGGCTTTCTGTTTTATGGTGCATACTTTTTTGCAGATGTTGCATCTATCTTTAGATCTAGGCCCTGGATTTGACTCTACATCTCCTGCTATTAATATTAACAGTGATAGGTATTTATTTCTACTGTGTCTGATTGAGAACTTCCATTTGTGTTGGGTAATCTTCTTTAATGTTATGGATGTGTATGTTAGGTTAGTTTTGAAGTTGCATTGATCTAAAGTGTGATGATTGATTATGACTGTTTTTTCCTTTTTAAGTTTAGTGTTGACTGAGGTAGATCTAGTTTTGTGTTCAGCTAGTGTGTATTTAGTAATTATTAGGATAAATAGCCAGAGCAATTTCATGATGACAGTTGTTGATTTTAGTTTTTAAAGGTCTAGTCTAAATCTAGTTTAAGGTTAAAAATGCCTAGGACGGCCTAAGTTAAGTCTAAGTCTAAAGTGAAAGCTAATTTACAATGACAATCAAATGGTTTATTCAAAATATAGACCTAGACTAGATCCAGATCTAATTCTAGATCAATATATTTATGTGTTTAACTAACGATATAGAATATTACTATAAGTTATTTTAGTAGATGATTAGTAGATCTAAAGCTTTAATTAAAGTCTAAGTCTAAGACTGACTAGATCTAAAATCTAAGTATATAATAATAAATATAGACTAAATAATATTAGATATAATTATAAGGATTAGTGAGACAAAATAGTCCTAAACTAAGAGTTGCTAATTTGAATTAATTAGTGGAAATAATGCTGAATTAAGTTAAATCTATAATTTAAAGATATTAGTTTATTAGTTGAATAGCTTTTTTAAGGAATTTTGTTTGGTTTTAATACGACAAAACGAAAATTTAACTCATCTATGATAACTGTAAACAGGGAGTAGCCATCTTGTTTTGTCTCCCCCAGGAGAAGTTACAGTTGTTACAGCTTGTAACATAAAAATGTATTATTGATAAAATAAAAAAAATTTCACTACACTCACCACTAGGCAATTATTTTAGCAAAGGAAAAACTTCATTGAGATCACTAACAGAAAGATCTGGACACTGAAAAAAAAGAGGATCATTTGTTATAAAATGAGGATTTATATTTTTATTTATTTTTTATATCTAGAATTTTCTTGTAACAATTGAAAAGTACATCTATATATTTTTTTAACTAGGTAGGCCTAAATTGTGATATTTTTAAAGGTTTGTTTTTTCGTATATTCTATTAAAAGTTTGCAAAGGAGCTAGAGACAACTTTTTAACTCAGCTGTTGAGTTTTTTACTACTACTAATAATAATTTAATTTATAGATCCCTGTTAACATACATAATGCACTACCTTCAATCATTACAAGTACAGTTTTCAAATCTCCCCATGAGAAAGTCAACTGAGCAATCAATACTCTTTGACCACCTTGATAAAGGCCATGACTCTCCACATTAGAAATGAAACATTGGATGCTCTATTTAGCATCAAACACAGCTCAAGCTATTTTCAAATGACTAAAACCCTGTCTTCAATCAAATTGGAAGGACAAACTACTAGAACTGAGTTTACAAAAATAAAAACAAATCTGAAATGTGAAAATAAACGACTGAAGTAGATTTTTAGCTAATTTAAAGTTTTAAATGTACACTTTTTGTATTATTTTAAAACAAGCCAGTACTAGAATAGCATTTTTTTTAAATTATATATTTTATTTTTCAATCCTGTAAAAAGTCAATAGGGATGTTTTCCTAGAGTGGGAATCCTCTGAGTTGCAAAACTAAAGGGCTAAAGATCCTGGTGGAGAAATGGATATTCTTGAGTCCATCCATCTCTAATGAAGTGCGGACAATTACTGGGGAAAAGCAAATGCAGTGAGCAGTTGTACTAGTCACATAGCACAATTCTGGCTAGTGAAACGGATCAAGTTGACAGCACTAGCAACTTAAGCCTTGATCTTATTTTACTTCATGTTTCAGTCTTTTTACTTTCTATCCATTTTCCACTTCTTCCCATTTCTAGCCTTTTGGTCCTTTTTTACAAAGCTTATATCAATTTATTCCATCTGTCTGTCTGGTACAAATCTTCTCCCACTTCCCATTCTCGGATCAAGTTGAAACTTTGCACAATTATTCATTGTTGAAGTCAAGACATAAATCAATAAAAAATTAACCAATTAATTAATTAGTGGTAATTAATTCATTTTGTTTTATATATAAAAAGGAAGATAAATTTTGTATTAAGAGAGCTTTCTTTTTAAAAAGTTTTTTTTTTTATATTGCTTGTGTTTTGTTTTACAATGCAAACCCTACTTAATGAAACATTATCATCTTTACATCACTATCTCCATTAGGTATTACCAGCAAGTGTTGTGTTTTCCTACTTGATATATATTGTGATAAGATAACGCAAGAAAAAAACTTAAGAAAGAGCTACTTACAATTAATACATTTCAAAGAAAAAAAATATATAAAGAAGATTATTATACTCTACATGTATTTATTTGTCAATCTAGTCCTGACAGATTGTTTCATGTATCATGGCTCCTTCATTTTATTAAGTTTAGTGACAATGGTATTATTTATTTTTTGTAAATATTATAATGAGTTTAACATAATGTACTTTTGGTATGGGGTACTTAGAGCTAATGAGTTACAGTATTAACATATAAATAACTAATGAATGTTTACTTTTTTATAAATTTTAAAAAATTGGCATTCTGATGTAGGGAAAGACATTCTCCAACTGAATCCCCACTTTTTAAAATAATTTTTAAAATTCTTCTTGCCATGTCAAATTGTTTTCCCTGTTCAATATATTCATCAATACCTCCTCGAATCTCACATGAGGAACGGTGGCAAAGAACAAAGCAGCAACCAACTGAAGTAGATATCCTTCAGAGATCCTGGATATGAATAGGCCACACCCTTAGCAAGACTGCATTCAACATTACAAGGCAAACTCTCATCTGGAACCCCCAAGGAAAGAGAAAGAGGAGATGGCCCAACAATACACAATTTGGAAGTAGATGCCAAACAAATGGAAAAAACATGGGGACAGTTGAAGAGATCAGGCCAGAACCCAAACGCCTGGAGGAAGCTGATTGGTTTATTCTCAGGTTGGACCATGAGTGTGGATACTAGGAAATTGGATGCATCTGCCAGATAACACTCCTCAGTCTATGGCGATTCATAGAGGAAAGAGCTACTGTGGTTTCAAGCTACCACTGCCAATGTGTTTATTTTTTTAGAAGTAAACACTGAGGAAAAATCAAGAGTTAGAAATATTACTTATGATATGACAGCTCCTGTCAATGAAAGTTGGGGGCAAACACACTGTAGAATAGTTTTAATCACAACAGCAAGGTCAAAAGGGGGAACATGACGATGGGCAACAATCCACTTATCTAAGACCTAGGAATGTGCCCATAAGAAAGATACTCTTGGCTCATCCATTGCCTCTCAAATCATAAGGTTATCTAGGTTAGTTCATCTACAATTGTATGCAAGGGACAAAACATTAAAAACTACTCACAAAAAAAGTTTTACAACTACCAATACAGCATAAATAAGTGCTAAAATAATATGTGAGAAATTAGGGTTTAGTTTGATTGCAGGAAGGAGATACATTAAACTGAATTAAATTAAATGGAATAGTGATGTGATGATCTTCTTGCTAAAAAGTCTGAAATCAGATTGATAGAATGGAATTTTCCTTCACTGCTAATGGTTCATATCAACCATGGATAGACACTGAATGAAAATACCAGGCTGATATTATGAAATTGTTTAAATTTAATTCTAATTGCTATTGTATAGCACATATTTCAAGCTTTATTATAGCAGGCTCAGTGTGTCCAATCTCTTTTGTGGACATGTGGGGAGAAAGTGTATCAGTGAGAAGTTTATATACTGCTTTTAGGGGCTCAGCAAACACAAATCTGCTTGAATTGAGTTTCAAACTTGGTGTTTCCTTTATAGAAAGGAACTGTCATTATTTTAATATCAGAATCATAGATAACAAAGTTAAAGGCTAATTCTTAATAGTGACTGTGATCTGTGTGATTAAAGTTCATTAAAGACAGATTTATATCTACTACAAACAGACACAAACACTCTTTTGTTCCCCTGGCAATCAAATCATTAAATAGGAACAATCTGATATAAACTTTGTCACATGTAAATTATGAGTGAGTCTGGTGTGAATGTACACTTTGGTTTCTTATAGTTATAATGTTTTTTTGTTTGGTGTTATGTACAAATTGTAAGACAAATTTCCATACGGACAATAAAGATTATTATTATTATTATTACTAAAGTTGATGCATTTAAAGAACAAAACACCTACTAGTTTTAGGTTAGGTAGTCTTAGACTTGTACATTACATGATTGGCTTAACTGCCTTAGCCTTAACAGACTAATAAATAATCATAAGAATGATAATGAGTAAAGGCCTAGACTACGGTCTAGATTAGGCCCTACTTGATCTAGAATCTAGATCTTGAATACTATATCTAGTACTAGCAGATTTACTAGATCTAGATTCTAAATATCAAATACTAAATACCATGGGTCATAGTCGTCATAGAATAAATCATAGATTGTCGATGATGATCTTCCTACTGATCCTGTAATAATGATGAATCATGTTATTATCATAGGACATAGACACACGCAAACTTCACGGCAAAGGCTTATAATTAAATATCTATAATTAAATAGTGAATGTATATAAATCAAATAGATATAGATCTAGATATAATTATAAATATAGATCTAGTCTAGTCATACATCTCTCTATCTATATTATAATATATCTAGCTAGTCACGCGGCGAATCAAAGTTGTGCCGATAAGCATGATATTGATAATCGTGAATGATGAATGACTAATGATATAAAATCAATGTCAAATGATTTATATGAATGATGGAATCTAATAATAGATTTTAGACCTGGATGAAAAGGAAATTATATAATACAAACCTGTAATAAACGTTCTTTGCTAGACTATATATTAAATTTCATCCTTCACGAGCATTGAAAGAGTGTAGCGATACTAGAGTACGGAGATACTCGGAATTTTACGGGTCAATAAGCAACGAAAGACGCCATTGGTTCGCATGCAAACCTTAGCTAGTCAAACCAAATTTCTATTGGTTGTACAGTACACAAGTAGGTCGACTGTCAGATCCGTGCCAAAGGTTATATCAGTGGTAACCAAACCAAGCAAAGTCCAACGAAGCGTAACCAGAATAGCTGTAACAAGACGTCCGGCAAAAGGAGGCTGTGTCCTCCTTTTTGAAGTCGTGTCCTCCGGCCGACCTCCATTTGACTCTAGAAATAACTGTGAAAATGTCAGGCGTATTACTGTTGTTTACTGCAAGGCACACAATCTATTGATATATCATATAAGAGTGTTGTTTACTGCAAGGCACACAATCTATTGATATATCATATAAGAGTGTTGTTTACTGCAAGGCACGCAATCTTTTGATATATCATATAAGAGTGTTGTTTACTGCAAGGCACACAATCTATTGATATATCATATAAGAGTGTTGTTTACTGCAAGGCACGCAATCTTTTGATATATCATATAAGAGTGTTGTTTACTGCAAGGCACGCAATCTTTTGATATATCATATAAGAGTGTTGTTTACTGCAAGGCACGCAATCTTTTGATATATCATATAAGAGTGTTGTTTACTGCAAGGCACGCAATCTTTTGATCTATCATATAAGAGTGTTGTTTACTGCAAGGCACGCAACCTATTGATATATCATATAAGAGTGTTGTTTTTATTCCCAGCCTACATGTCGGTTGCAAACAACGGCAGCAATGATTTAGAACGTCATATTGACAATGACAAACACAGTAATGTGATAAGAACTTGTGCTTCTAATGCATTTTGTAGCGAAACACTCTGAAATTCACGAAGACTGTGCTTCAAAAACGAAATTAGAATACCACACAACATCAGTCTTTTAAGTCGATGTAGGCCTACAGTACTGCTAGTCTAATACGGTAGTTGGTAGATTCGGAAACGGTTCCACGACAATTCGTTCATTGACATTTCGTTCACCGACAAATCGTTCACCCGACAATTCGTTCACACGACTGTTCGTTCACCCAACATATCGCTCACAGCCTCACAGACAAATCGTCCACTTGATAGTTATATATTGTTAATATTACATATTCTCGTTGCGTGTTTAATTAGTTTACGTTAAAACTTTTTTTTACGGCTGGCAAAACTGTCGTGGTTAAGAAGTTAAGCTTGTAGCATGCTCGGAATAAGTAAATACAGCTCCGGATTCACGATATTTTTTCTACCAACGACCTTAAGCTACACAAACTAAAAAATCCTAGATCACATAATATGTAGCAACATCATAAATCACTTAGACAAATATAATGTCCTTACTCCATACCAACATGGCTTTACGAAATATAGATCATGTGAAACACAACTAGTAGGACTAATTGATGATTTTTCAAAAGGTTTAGATGATTGTGAGCAAATAGATGCTATCTTATTAGATTTTTCAAAGGCTTTTGAAAAAGTTCATCACCATAGTTTGGTTAAAAATTAAAATATTTTGGCATTGATGGTCCATTGCATTAGTGGATTAAAGAGTTTCTGATAGGGAGAGAACAAACTGTAATAATAAATGGCTCTAAATCAAAACCAACAACAGTAAACTCAGGTGTACCTCAAGGAACAGTCTTAGGTCCACTACTATTTTTAATTTACATAAATGATTTACCAAATTGCATTAGTTCAGGAACAAAAGTCAGATTATTTGCAGACGATTGCATAATATATAGAACAATAAAAACATTTCAAGATACAGAAATTTTACAAAGAGAATTAGATGAATTACAGAAATAGGAATCAAATAGGAGCATGTCTTTCCACGCAGAAAAATGTCAGTTATTAAGAGTAACAACAAAAAAAAAACTAAAACAAATTAATTCCACATATCTTATTCATGGCAAACCAGTAACACAGACTAAAATGCAAAATACCTAGGTGTTATAATAAAAACTGTCATGGAATCCCCATATTGATGAAACTATAAAAAAAAAAAAACAAATCATTAGGGTTTATTAAAAGAAATTTCTATAAATCGAATAAGAACATAAAACTAAAATCTTATTTAACCTTGTGTAATATACTAAATCAATTAGAAACAAGGCTTTATTTCAATAAAACACGACTGATACACACAATAACACAGTACAGACTGGTCACGATTCACAGACTACGATAATGCGAACACGTTTACAAATACTAGCACGATTACAAGCACGGGTAACACACAAGTTCATTTAACGATCACTCCATTCACCCCTCCTTTATTTCTTTCTGGGTCTTAGATTATAACCATGCGTATGAATGGAAGGATCCGGAGGTGTCTCTGGCGTTGACTTTTCTCCTTGCAAGTCGTAACTGTCATGTACGGGACTCGAGTCAATATTGGCCTCTGGCATTGGGTGGCTCCCCTGTGAGTCACTGATAACTTCTGGCTGGTTGTACATCATTGGGGTGGGACTCTTGTGAATTACTGATAGTTTCAGGCACGTAGCGACTCCCTGGTGAGAGATCCAAAGAGTCACCGACCTCTTGAGGCAGAATACCGTTCTCTGGTTCGAAATAGTCGTTAGTGGAACTTTCTTTCGGCGCCAGGTGCCTAAGCGACACTGTCTCTTCCCGGCCGTTTGGAAATCGTATATGGGCGTACTGTGGGTTGCAGCTAATAAGTTCAACCTCTTGTACCAATGGGTCAAATTTTGAAGATCTTACAGGTGATTTTAGAAATACTTTCCCTGGGTTCTGTAGCCAAGTAGGCAAGGATGTTTCCGTTGGCGATCTTCTGTTGAATTTGAAGATCCGTTCGTGTGGAGTTTCATTAGTAGAAGTACACAGTAATGATCGAATTGAATGAAGTGCCTGAGGCAACACAGATTCCCACTGTGATAGTTCCAACTTCCCTGAGTCCAATGCTAATAAAATAGCCTGCCACAATGTTTTATTCAGCTTTTCTATTTGCCCATTTCCTTTTGCATTGTAGGGCGTTGTCCTGCTAGTGGCTATGCCCTTGAATGCAGATATTCTGTAGTTTCTATGGACATAAATGGTGTGCCACGATCGGAGTGGATGTAACTGGGTGTTCCAAAGAGGAAAAATAACTGGTCGAAGCACTTTATCACTGTCTTAGATGTCATATCAGGACAGGGGAAAGCGAATGGAAACCGCGAATATTCGTCAATCATTGTTAATAAATACTTGTTCCGAGTAGCTGATGGCAAAGGACCTTTAAAGTCAACACTAATTCTTTCAAACGGCTGTGTGGCCTTTATGAGCGTACCTGCAAATTTCTTATAGAATTGCGGTTTAATTCTATTGCAGGTTCTGCATTGTTGAATGGTCTGTCTGACCTCTTCAACAGAGAAGGGTAAGTTCTTTGACCTGACATAATGTAGAAGTCTAGTGACACCTGGATGACACAGGTAGTCATGGTACGTCTTCAGGCTACTTTGTTTCGTCATGGTTGCACAGTGCCCTCTAGACAAGGTGTCTGCTGCTGTGTTGGATTTCCCAGGTCTATACTGTATATCAAACTTGAAGCCTGCCAGTTCCAATTTCCACCTTTGTATCTTATCGTTTTTAATTTTCTTGTCATGAGTGTCTTTAAATATGTATGAAATAGACCGCTGGTCCGTAATAAGGGTAAAAGGATTGCCACACAAATAATGCTTCCATTTGCGTATAGCTTCAATTATTGCAGTTGCTTCTTTCTCTATGGCAGATTGATGCCTTTCACTAGGTGAAAGAGTTCTAGAGAAGAATGCAATAGGTCTTCCATCCTGATTTAAAGTGGCTGCTACTGCGATGTCAGAAGCGTCTGTTTCCACAATTAGAGGATGGTCATACTTTATGGTGAAAATGTATGCTTTCTGCAATTCTTGTTTCAAGTCTTCCAACGCTGTTTTTACTTCTGTAGGTACAGGAAAAATTTGATTTTTCATTATAGGATACATTTTGTCGGAGAAATTGGGTATCCAGTGAGCATAATATGCCAAAAGTCCTACAATCCTTTTCTGAGACTTCAGATCTTTTGGAGGTGGCAAATCTCGCAGAGCTTGAAATCTATCAGGGTCCGGCTTCAAATGTCCTTTGGATATTTCATATCCAAGCAGCTTTACCTTCTTAGTAGCAAATTCACTTTTACTTTCGTTGAAAGTTATTCGGTATTCCAGAGCTACCTTCTGAAAACGCAACAGATTTTTGTTATGAGAGTCTACATCTGTACCACATATTGTTACATTGTCGACATGGGCAAACGTGTCAGACAACTTTTCTTTTTCTATAGTAGTGTCTATGGTTTTCTGGAAGCAAGCTACACCGTTAGTGACCACAAAGGGTATTCTGCAAAACTGGTAGAGTTTACCGCAAGCTTCGAAAGCTGTGTATTTCTTTTCGCTCTGTTGGATAGGTATTTGGTGATAAGCACTCTCCAGATCCAATGTGCTAAAGATTTCATACCTGGAAATTTTTTCCACCATTTCACCCACTCTTGGCATTGGGTAAGCGTCCAGGTAAGTAAATCTATTTATAGTTTGGCTATAATCAACGACCATTCGCTTTTTGTGCCGCTCATTGGTCGTGACAAGGACTTGAGCTCTCCAAGGTGATTTGGAAGGTTCAATGATACCGTTTCGTATCAATTTCTCAACTTCAGCTTTGATAAATTGTGTGTCTTGGAAGGAGTAACGACGAGATTTAGTAGCAATAGGTCTGCAGTCAGGGGATAAATTTGCAAACAATTGTGGTGCCTCTACCTTAACAGCATTGAGCGAGCAAACATGAAATGCAGGTCGATCACCGTTGAATGGAATTATCAGTTCTTTGTGTAATGCGAGAAAATCCAACCCAAGCACTACATCAGTGCAAAGTTCATCTAGTAACGAAAGTTTGAATTGATTGTAAACTTCCCCTTTGTATTTTAGCGATGCAAACATGTGGCCTCTTGTGACGCTTGACAGTTGAGATGACGCCATAGAAATTTTGTGCTTTGAACGTGTCACTGGCCAGTCATACTCTCTTGGTATGTTTGAAGAAATGTAACTTTTCCCGCTACCTGTATCAATTAGGGCTTTTAGGTTCACGCCATTTACAGAGATGTGTACTGTTGATTTAGTTAAACCAGGTACAGACGAAGTAGCAATTAGTGATGTTAGATGTGTAGAGTCCTTAATGCAGCTACAATCTCTACAAGATTGTCTTTTAATCTCGTAGCTAGGAGATGTTTTGACTTTTGTTTTGGTTATAGGTGTGTTGCGAGACCTGCAAACCTTCGAAAAATGTCAATTTTTCCCGCAAGAATGACACATGCAGTCTTTGGCAGGGCATTTCGCTCTGAGATGCCGAGTACCTCCGCAAAAGAAACATTTAGTATTCACTGTTGCGATTGTTTCTGAGTCCACCATTTCTTCGGTTGAGATTGCCGATGACGAAAGAGATGACTCTACCAACAGAGAAGGAGCACTAAACGAACTGGATTCTTTTTGGGCCATGTCGAGTGTCTTGGCAATATCTAAAGCCATTTTCAAGTCAAGGGATCTTTTCTCAAGTAGCCTCTGTCTAATTACACTCGAACGCATGCCGCTAACGAAGGCATCGCGAATGGCGTCCTCTTCATTTTTGTCAGCACTAACAGCTCGGAACTGACAATCTCTGGCCAACACTCTCAGCTTGTGTACAAATTGATCAAGACTTTGATCGACTTCTTGTTTGCAAGTTGCAAGCAAATGTCTGGCCAATGTTTCACTAGGGGCCTACACAAATAAATTCTCAAGAATAGATTTTGCTTCTGAGTATTTAGAACAGGTAGAAATATACTGATATAAGGATGAAGACACAAAGTTGCATAGCAGATCAAACTGTTCGCTTTCACTAGCCGCTACCTTCGTTGCAAATCTGTCAAAACAAGAAATCCAATGTTTCCATGTAACTGAAGCATTAGTTGAACTAGGATCAGCATCCAGTCTATTGGGACGCAAAAACTTGTCCATTTAAGAATGGTTTTATTGAAATAAATTGTAATATTCTAAATCAATTAGAAACAAGGCTTTATTTCAATAAAACACGACTGATACACACAATAACACAGTACAGACTGGTCACGATTCACAGACTACGATAATGCGAACACGATTACAAATACTAGTACGATTATAAGCACGGGTAACACACAAGTACATTTAACGATCACTCCACCTTGGTTAGGCCAACAATAGGATATGCATTCTCTGTTTGGGACCCCTCAACTCAAGAAAACATTAAGAAACTGGAACAGACACAAAAGAGAGTAGTGAGATTCATAACAAACGAATATTCACATTTGACTAGAGTAACACCTTTAGTAAAATCCCTAAATTTAGAAAGCCTTCTGGAGAGAAGACTTAAAAGTAAAGTAGCAATTATACATAAAACACTGAACCATAATCTTCAAATACAAAAACAAATTGTAATAAAATACTCAGAAAGGCACAAAGATAAAGGCACATTCCTCGTACCATATGCTAGGACAAATTTGTACAAATGCTCTTTCTTCCCTAGCGCTATTAGAGCATGGAAAGGGTTGCATGAGCTAGCCAGGAAAACCAGTGATTTGGCAGAATTTAAGTCATTGGTTAATATAGGCCTACATGACTAAATGCATGATGCGTAGGACGTAATCATCTTCTTTTTTGAAGTAAAGTCTGTATTATATAAGATAAGATAAGAAGATAATGAACAATTTTAAAAAGAAAATATGCGTATTAAAATTTTTTACAAGCCCTCTATTTCTTTCTTCTACAATAAAGTTTTTAGACATATGTAGTTTCATTCATTCAGTCAATCATTCATACTTTCGAAAAATTGTATGTGCTTCCGCAAAAATCCTTTCCCGGGGCCTCCACATACTTAAATCTGGCCCTGTGTGAGATTCTTCTCACAATGTACAATTTGAAGGAAATGTCCTGCATGGACGAGTTCCACGTGTATGTTTGCATGAACTTCTGAGAAATATGATATGGAATGAAATTGCACTGCATCCTATGATTATTAAACGTTTAAGTCCAGTTTTTAAAGATTACTTTGTCTTTTTTTCTAAATCATACATTATTCAAGATCAAATGTTCAATCGTGTCTGCCAAAACTTGATAAGTGGTGACCTCTAGACTCTATGGGGGCGGGGGTGCGATCCAAGTGCGATTCAAAAGTTTCTTTTTCAGAAACATTTTAATGCCTCTTCAACAAAGCGATTCTATAATCTACCTCTCTTTTACGACAGAATGGACCAGTTTCTCCGGACTAACGTTACCAATGACGTTTTTTTTTTTTTGCATGAACAGGCGCGCTACAAGAAGTCTTGCTAAACAATAGGATGATATTAGCACAACAAGCCCATTAGGGCCTACAAACTTGCTTGATCTACTGAAGCTTTTATCAGGGTGAAGGGGCACGCCATACGAGGGTGTGAAGTTCTCCATGTGGGGCGCGATGTCATAACTAATGAAGAAGGGGTAACATTTTAAAAAGCTGTATTTGAATTGCCAGAGTGGGGGATAAAGATCTCCCACATTTGGAATGAATCGACCATACGAACCTAAATATCAATCAAATTGATTATATTTCTGAAAAGTATATAACAGTTTTGTTCTAATGGGTTTTAAAAATTGTTATTCGGTCTAGTACATTTGCATTTTGACCAAGCATAAAGAGTCGCTATTACAGATAGGTTGTTTTCATTATACGTTTCAACAAAGCCACTATGTAACAGTATGTTCATCTCTCCAATTCATGAAGGGCTGTGATAAAAGAAAGAAAAATTTGTTATGATAATTGAAAATGGTAGAGCCTAGCTTAGGCTACTGATTAAAACGTGTCCCACCTATCTCCTGCCACTACAGCCCATAC
This sequence comes from Biomphalaria pfeifferi, assembly GCA_030265305.1. NCBI lineage: Eukaryota > Metazoa > Mollusca > Gastropoda > Planorbidae > Biomphalaria > Biomphalaria pfeifferi. Next base: position 1,149,281 of record JASAOG010000198.1, on the reverse strand, counting down.
CGCGCACACTCCGAATGTGGGAGATATTTATGCCCCACCCTGGAGTTATCAATCAAAGTTTGAATGTTAACCCGGTAGAATGACTTTTTTTTTTTTCAATGTTACAATATTTTTAGATACAGACTTCGTATCATCTTCTAATGGGGGCCTTTTAAAATGTCTACTGTTTTTATGAGAGGCGTTAACAACAATATGGATTTAAAAATTTTGAAGACATTTCAAATATTCTCTGCTTACGTGATTCTTCGCGAATGGTTAGAATGGTCTTCTTCTTCTATCAGGTAGAGTTGAGCATTCGGCTCTTGGAACTCCAGGCCAGCAAAAGTGAACAAGAGCTCCCTTTCACCGGCCTGAATGAGAACAGTGTACACTGTTCTGTCTGGCGGGATGTCAGACTTGCGGCCAGAGACCGCGTGCACAGGGACCCCTGCCATTTTCCTTTTCTATGCCAGGTTAACCGTGCAGGGCACGCCATTTATGTAACGGCCCCATGAGGAACGGCGCCTGGATTGTGACAAAGTTGTGGGAGCGTTTTTACAACTCCGCACAGTGCAATGAGGATGCTCTCGCACCCCCTTAGGCACCCCCACGGGAGTCTTGTTTTGCTACCCTATAGCCTAATCGTTTCCTCCTACGATCGTTTTCACCCGGGCGCCTTTATGAGGCAATGTAGCATGCCCGGGGTTAGAATGGTCGAAATTCTCTCAAGTGTCCCTTAACAGCGCTTAGTTGACGAATCTTTGTGTAACAAAAACTAAAAAGTTTGCTGCAAGACTTCTTACTGAACACGAAAATGATCTTGCCTGTTTGGAAAAAGTTAATGGGGGGGGGGGGGGGACACCTTGAGCTAACCGCACCTGGTGGCACCGACCCTAGTGACGCCACTGGTGGTGACCCAAGGTATAACTGATTCAACTAAGTCTCCTGACTTGCAGGAAAGGTGGATTCAGTTCAACTTTCTCGATACAAATATTTGGCGTCCTCGATAAATCTAACAGCCCTTTACTCATTAGACTAAAGAGCCCAGCCCGTGATACACAATTGCAACTTTTTAACCATTATTCTACTTCTAGTGTGTCCACCATCCGCAATCCAAGATCTTTCTTTTATACTTGCTCTCCGTGTGAATCTATCCCCAGGATCCTTTCTACCAACTGTTGGTGTCGATTCTTATGAATACCACGCATTGGCATACCTGCACGTCTCCCACCTTCAACTAGATCACCTTACAAAATATCTTGTGGGAGTCGACCTTGTAGCTGAGCATTCTGTGAACATGTGCTGTGGGAAAGCCTGGGCAAAATATCTTGTGGGAGTCGACCTTGTAGCATTCTGCGAACATGTGCTGTGGGAAAGCCTGGGCAGTACATTTGCGAATGCCGGGACGCCCATGCGTCAACACTTGCCTCTCTCTACTGATCGGGTCCAAAGGGATGAAACCCATCGCAATTTGGTGTCCGGTAGCTGAAGGAGTTTGCGAAGGCCTACACATCAATTAATAGGCCGATTTCGGAAGTCAACTTTTCCGATTCCTTACCTCCCCATTAATGTCTATAATGACAAGTTCCGAACAGAGAAAAAAAAGTCCAGATAATTATGTCACTTTTTAATCTCCATTTGAATACAAGACAAAATTCTTTATGCACATTTGTATTGGCATCATTTAGTCTCACCAGCAGGAGCAAACTAAAGTGTTTTAATCATAGCATACATACGAGATGTTCTACAAACACAGACGTTTCATACAGTGTGTTGGTACAAGTGTCACGTATTGTGATCAAGAAATTTTTTTTAAAAAAGATAATAAGATGGAGACATTGATTATGACATTTTTAATGGACGATGTTTTTTTTTTAAATGATTGTTTTTAATGAACAGAACATCTTGTTCACAAGTTGTCATTAAAGAAACCAGTTGTGTCCCATATTGTTGGGAATGGATTCACATCAAGTCCCATCTTTAAGATAGTTGTCTTGTAGAACATGACTCTCAGATTGGCCTAGATCAGAATCAAGTTGCCCAATATCATTAATGGCCTACATGGACAGTTGGAAATATTTATATTAACTGTCATACATGTTGACCAGGTTTATACACAGGACCAGAGCCCAAAAAACATAGTGATGTGGTTAAGGATGCACTTGTGTGACAAAGTGGAAACAAAACAGGATCCCTCAGTCTAGTATGGAGAGAGGTCAAATAACTTTTACTAACGAAATACATTTTCAGAGCTAAAGAGTTCAGTTTCACATGACCTAACTCACGGTACCATACAAAGATCAACAGGATTACTGGAGATGCTGATTTTAAAATTTACCTGACCTATATAACAAACAAAGGTGTACAACAATTGGAGTCAGCTACTTGATAAAAAGAATTGTAATATTGGATCAACTAGTTATGCAAACTGACAGTGATACTTCTGCAAGTTGGACCAGCTAACAGTGGCACCTCTGCAAGTTGAACCAGCTATTAGTGGCACCTCTGCAAGTTGGGCCAGCTAACAGTGGCACCTATGCAAGTTAGGCCAGCTAACAGTGGCACCTCTGAAAGTTGGACCAGCTAACAGTGGCACCTCTGCAAGTTAGGCCAGCTAACAGTGGCACCTCTGAAAAGTTGGGCCAGTTAGCAGTTACACCTCTTAAAGTTAGGCCAGCTAACAGTGACAACGAGTTAAACCTTCAAAAACAGTAACTACATCTAAAAAGAAATGTGTCTAAATGAACACTGAGTGTAAATCATGTACTGTCCCAGCTGCAATAAACATGATGATATTAAAGGATTGGGGAGAAAAAGCTACAAGTATCCACATACTTAGCAAAAACACAAACGTGTCAGTACTAGAACATCAGTACTAGAACTCGTACTTTCTTAAGTCAATGACTTGTTCTTTTAGCCAAAGTCTTTCCACAATTGTCTGCAGTAAAACTAGCCAAACAAAACGTGTGTGTCATGCTAAACCCATCACTTGTGACTACTTGTAGACGCAATACTCTCATCTTCAAAGCATTCATTTCCTGCCAATACATAATGTCAACAGAACAGGTTGCAAGTTCCATGTTTTTTATTTACATTTTATCATAAAACAATATATGACACAGAGGTTCAATTAAAAACTGCTGATTTGAGACATTAAAAACAAATGTGTATAGCTACATATCAACATCATTCTTTATACACACAAGTAAACATCTAACACAGACTTGACACACTCACACAAGTGAACATCTAATGCTAACACAGACTTGACACACTCACACAAGTGAACATCTAAATGCTAACACAGACTGGTTACTGGAGACAAAAAAAGTGAGTGAAATTTAAAACTTGAAAGGCATTTCATTTCTAGTTGCATAACTCTCAGTGTAACTGCATCCACTGTTCAGAAATATGACAATCTCTTAAAAATTTTAATATACAATATGCAGTCAAGTTAAGAGACAAAGATGAAATGGTTTTACAATTATATTGACTCCCTAAATAACAAAATTAAAAAAAAAAATTCTTAACTTCCACAAGCAAGGTTTCAAGAGAAAAAAAAATGTAGACATGGATATTTCCACAGGATGGCAGTTAAAAAAAAAAAGCAGGCAACAATTAGTAAAATATTCAATTCATTGACAAAAATAATAAAATACTGATTCGATTCAGTACGAACATTTAAGAAATATATAGCTCTCTTTAAATAACATTGAGGCTCGTGTTGAGGTTTTTTCCCATTCAGTATAATGTTTTCAATAAATAAATTGATCTACATTTATAAATAGTTTGTTATGACAAGTCTAATACTGCTTCTATATAAATTAATAAATCATCAATAAAACAAGCCCTATATTAGATTATGTATAATATGTTTCTATACTACCAACTACTCACAACCGTACTCATCTTATCTATAGACTCCACACGGGGGTTTTAGTAACAGCCTTGTCAATTCTGATCACTTTGACAAGAACTTATTGAGCATTATTTTTTTTATAAACAAATACTAGCTATTTGGAATAGAATTGGTATATAATAATTTTAAAAAATGTGGCTAGATATTCAATTGTGGAACTGTAGGTTTAAGATTTGTACAAAGATATATAAATATATATCATTCAAAAGTGTTTGTTGTATGTAGAAGGTTAAATGAACAATGAAATTCATCTTCTGTGCCTGGTCACTCAGTATTTACTTTACATCATGTTGAAAACAAATGCTGAACAAAAATATGTCTACTTAATTGTACAAGCACAAAATGGTACAGAGGAATGCAGCGATGGTGAAGACAAACAAATGTGATATGATTTCATTCAACTTAACAAACAAAAAAGATCAATGCTACTTATAATATCACTTATTTTCTGACTGAGATTTTAGTTCAAGTGCAGTAAAAAAAAGTTTGGTAGTTCAAGTCATGTATTTGGCAGTAAGGGGAAGGCGGAATAGCAAAACTGTCAATTGCACTTCAGTCACTGCTGTTACATGTAGATTAACATTCTTAATCTCAATGACATGGCATTAACGCAAATTAAAATTATTGTTCAAAGTTTAAAACAATAGATCTGGCCTAATGAATCAAGAGACTATTCCTTCAAACTGCATCAAAACTTAAACTGTTCTGTAGCCATGTCAATGGCCCACTTAAACTTGTCTCTCATTGTCTTGTTGTACACCTTCTCAATGGGGACACCAAACTTCTTGCACCTGAAACAAAGGACAGCATACAGAAATGAGACAACTTTCCTTCAATAGTTGCTTAGCTAAGTGGCAACCAAAGAGAGGTAACTGGCTAGTGTCCCATTTATGGTGGAATATAGATAAAGATCTCATCTTTTCTAAAATGATATAATCTGTTGCACAGAACACCATCAGACTGAGCAGAAGGTATCAGTCTTAAACAATGCCTTCCTCTTATGTATAATAAATACACCAACAATCAAACTGTTTTTATAGATTAAAATTTTAATAAAATACACTCAAACTTTTTTCACTAATATAATTATGATAGTGTGAAGGGTGTCATGTGCGCGTGAATGCTTTTTTCATAATTTTGTTTTTTAGTATATGAACTAGTTGTTTGTTTTGCGCAATTTGTTGTCATGAATCTTGTGTAAGAGTCAAGCCTTAGTTTTTTTATACTTCATCAATGAAGAACATGGTTGGGCTGAATGTTCTTTCTGTTTCATCATTGTAACGGGTTGCTAGGTTTGGGGCCCGAATTGACCTAGACATTGAGCAGTAATCAGGGTTTCAGCACCAAAGTCAATATGAAATTCCAGGAGTTTTCCAGGAGAAATAGTAAAATTCCAAGACATAAAATTCACGACAAAATATTACATAACAACAGTCAAAGTTGATTCGTTTAGGTTTAATAATTAAATTACCATACTCATGGTAAACATAGAAAATTCAGTGTTCACAAGCTGTCTAAAGAAATTATTCAGTCTATCAGAGGTGACACTGAAGAACTGGGAGGCAGCAGAACTTGTGGTTAAAATGAAAATGTGCAATTGTGTAAATTCAGTTTTTATACTATCACAGTCATTTGCACTGATACGGCCAAGCAGAACCAAGATGCACAAAGTGGCATATAAATCATTTAAGGAGCTATCAAAATCTTACAAAGGGCTTTGGGCTTTTGCCATTTTAAACTCTGGCAAATAGCATTCTTCAATGGAGATTTTTCAACAACTGAAGCATGCTAAAGAGGTCTTGGGCCATAAAGCATTAAAGGGCAACCAACAATATTGCATCTAATTGATATTTTTTTTAGATTAGATGAAGCTTTCCATTTTGGCAAACAGCCTTTGAGTTGCTCAAAAGACTTTGTGTTGATTGCCTTCTTAGCAGTAATATAAAACTATGAATTTGTTGGGTTACTGGCTTTGCTGTCGGTGTAAAACAAGTGACAGTCACTGATACTGTGGCAGCCCTTGACAAATATGCCTATACGGCAGCCATCTGAGTTACCAGACTTGCTTGTGCTTATCGGATTTCAGATGTGATTTAAGTGCTGCTTTACTAATGTTTGAAATGATAATTTGTTGTTTGTTTTTATAATGACAACAAAAAGCTTTAGTGCCATGATTTGTATATCTAGAAATCTAGATTCAAGATAGATCTATATTTAGATCTAGATCTACATCTTTTTCAAGCCACAGTCTGGCACAGTGCATTAAACGATGTCTCATATTTAGGCATTTTAGTACAAACTAGTAGTATAGAACAGTGAATAGATTGGTAGATCTAATACATTTTTTATGCATATTCTTAAAATATAAGAGAAATTTGAACTAATATCCTAGATTAGATCTACGATTCTTGTATAAAGCTAGATATAGATACTAGTTAGGCTGAACACAGTGCCACACACAATAAGAAAATAAGATTATATCTAGATCTAGAAATCTAGGACACATATCTAGGTCACTAGACTAGACCTATTTATTAAATTGCCAGTACGCAGAAGTAATATGATCTAATAATGTAGTCCGATGAAAATATAAGGGCACAAAATGAAACAGGAAAAATTAAGTCTAAAAAAAATATGTAACATAGTTTGGATGAAAATCAACGTGCTCAATGAAAAATCGATCCGATAACGATACAAATCTACAAATAGATTAGATCTATCTATTGTCAAGCAGCAGTAAACACATTCTGCACAAACTCGGAAACGCTAATTTCGAATTTAGATCTATTTCCGCCGCAACGGCCCACCTGCTTCAACGGTGACGAATTTTGTTTAATGCTGCTTTTTTTCCCCAGATCGGCTAAATTCCAGGACATTCAAGGAGATATTTTTAAATTCCAGATTTCCAGGACTTTTTGAGTTTTTGTGAAATTCCAGGACATCCTGGAATTTCAGGAGGCCGCAGACACCTACAGTAATTGAGCCAGGTCTTGATTAGGTTTGTTACTTAGTCATGGTTATTACTATATAAATAGCCAATCACTTTTGTAAAGTAGCCTAAGGCACCTTAATATTCAACATCCTTTCATTTTCTGTTATTAAATGTTTAACAAGCATTGACCTTTTATTTCAGGTTAAAAGTTAAGTTTGTTTAACATGCACTTTGTGTTTGTTGTAGTCATTAATTAATGCACTAGCCTGCTCTGGTGGTTAATTTAAATCACCCATAGCTAAACCTTTAAAACTCATTTTGACAAAGGATTTTTTAATATGTTTTAATCAAATATCATTTATCAGTAGTTGAATACTTTCTATTTGTTTTGTTGGGAAGTCACACATCTCAGGTTGTTTAAATGCAATGCAATTCTGTATTTTGAAGCTGTTTTATTGTAACTCAAGATTTTAAAATATAAGTATCAGAAAAGAAAATCTTTTAGTTTTTGCTAATTTTCCTGTGAACATGTGGAGAATGTTCAGTTTATGATCAAGAAAGTGATGGAGATCAAAGTGAAAAAAAACCATAAATTAAATGGAATAGAAGGTAGTCTTATAGATACAAAGTTTAGAGTTAATTAATGCATGGCACTTTTTTTTAACTTACCAAGCAACTGAAATTCTGGGATCCAGATAATTCAATTTTGATGTTCCCAAAGCAATCTCCTTGTTTTCATCCTTCCAATTGAAAAAATATCATACATTTTAAAAACAGTAAAAAAAAATAAAATAAATTAATTTCCTACAATATAAAGCCAACGAAATAAACTGTTAACTTCTAATTACCTTGTCAGTTGCCTGTACTTCTAATTTAGTCAACTGTTCTTCAAGCCGCGCCAAAGTTTTCTTTTTATTCTCATACAGTCTGATCAACAAAGAGATAAAGAGATGATTGCAATACTGGCTAGACAAATGTTGAGGTGTCAATACAAAATTACAGTATGACAAGCACAATGATAAACAATGAATATACAGTGACCCTTACGTTTTTGTCTTCATAGTTTTCTCTCTCTTATAATCAGCCTTGATCCCCTTGATTTCTTTCTTTACCTGCTTAATTTCTGCTTTTTTGGCATCAATCTGCCAGGAAAGGAAATGATAATCTTATGTAATTAAGACAATACCATCGTATTATGTTCAGCCAGCTAACCCAGTTAGATTATGTTTTAACATGTGACTAAATTACACACGTCATTTGAGATTAAGTCAGACATAACCTCCTATCATGTAACTGCATCATTCTCCACCATGAAGAAAAATCCGTTTATTGTTTTCCACCATATAAATTAGTCAGCCAATTAAAAAAAAATAAAAAAAATTCAATAACACATCAGAGAACAATCCAAAACAAATATTTAAGAAAATTAATAACACAGATACCCTAAAAGAAGGGGAGAAAGTGAAGCTCCAAGACAAAATATAAAGCTGTTGCATACATTATCCAATGATGGAAAAAAAAATACACACATCTTAAAAAAAAAAAGATGCTCAGTAATATTTTACCTTCTTCATCAAGTTCTCCATTGATTTTTCAAAAGTCTTGGGGACAGCACGTTGATGGTTACAAAGAATGGCCACTGCCCTATTTGCTCGATTGTAGGTTAGCATCTTGGCTGCTACAGAGTTACTGGCTGAAGAAATTTAATAGAGAATGTACCCATAAATGAATCAAAATAATGCATATATCTTAAAGTACAAGTCATTCAAGTTGATAGCATGAATTTCATATGCAGTAAAAATATTAAATACATTTACAATTTAGAAAAATGTGATATATAGACTTACGATTTGTCAATAGCTCTAGCTGTTCAGACAGGGTCTTAGAGGCATTATAGGTACGGAATACTTTAGCAGTCAGTCCTTCCATCAAGTCTTGGAGATGTTTATTGAGAATGGTAGTCTGGAAATGAATAAGTTGAAAATCTGTATGCAATAACTGACAATGCTATTACGAGACCATCATTTTTTTATTTTTTTTTACAGCCTTGAATACAACCTAATGACCCAAACTTTACTTTTTAAATTCATATTTTAGCAATGTGCCAATCGAGTGAACAAGAAAAAAACAAAAACAGAATCTATATATATATATAAACTTGTCCTTATTTTGAAGCACACAAACACAAATGTTACAGAACAAAAATAGTTGTTATGTATTAATAAATCTTGTTAAAAAAATATGTACATGTGAGCTTAAGTGCATCAACTCTATAATGCTATCACTCATTTCCACTTTTTACCTCTTTTATATTCAAATTAATCAATATTACTATATAGTAATTTAAATTATGACAGTTGGTGTATAATACTATTAAATAATACAATCTATTACACGTTTTAAATTTGCCTTTTTTTGTTTGTTAAGCTTTCATTTTAAAACAGTTACATTACTTCCTTTTCAATTATATCCCTTTGATCCCTATACAGCAGAATGGCTGTATACAACTTAATATTGTTTGTAACTGTTATGAAAATTGTATTCTGTATAGGTTATCGTTCTTATGTTTACATGTGCTTTTAACTCGTCCGTGAGAATGTGTTCACGAAATGTGTGTTGTGAAGTCATTCAGTGTATTAAAGCCATACTATACAGACATAGTTTTTGACTCTCTTATCTTTATGTTCATAACAATTTAATACACTGAATCCAAAACTGTGAAGTTGTAAGAAATTCGAAATGGATAGGATATTTCGGCCAGAGAAGTTTGACATCTAGCCCACAGCACCTCAAGCAGCAGAGCATTGGCAGCATTGGTATGAAACTTTTAAAAATTTTATATCAGCAGTATCAGTAGATAATCTTGATACTAAGAAACTACTGATAAACTATATCTCTCCTGCTGTATATCAAATGATACTTGATAAAGAGACATTTGATGAAGCAATCCAGATCTAAATGGCATCTACATTCAACCAAAGAATGAGGTATTTGCTAGGCACAGGTTAGCTACTTGCAAACAAGAGCAAGGTCAAACTATAGAGGCCTACATGCAGAAATTAAGAATTCTATCCAAAGATTGCAACTTCAGGGCGGTGACTGCTGAACAACACAGAGAAGAGGCTATTAGAGATTCGTTTATCAATGGACTAGTGTCCAACAGCATTCGAAAACATCTACTTGAATGGACTGTTTTGAGTTTAAAGGACGCCTTCGAGGAGGCTCGCTTACTAGAACATGCTTATCAGCACTCACTACAGTATGAATCATCACAGCCGGAAACGAATTGCGCGGCAACTACTTCCACCAATTCTTCAGCCTCACCCTTGCCAAAGGTAACGATTCCTCAAAATGCTAGCAAGTGTTACTTTTGCGGCAGGGTTAAACATCCCTGCTCTCAATGCCCTGCATGGTAAGCCACATGCAACCAGTGCTCCAAAAAGGGCCATTTTCAGAGAGTTTGCAAATCTAGGGCTTCAACAGTTTCGGCTATCGCTACTGTACAGCCTACAAATCTAAGCAAATCTACAATACCTATTTGCATTAACAATGTGCAATTGAAAGCCCTAGTAGACACTAGCTGTGAAAGCTACATTTCAACGCACATCACTAAGAAGCACTAATGGCAGACATGTTCCTCAGGCAACAGAAACTTTATGGCTTCCACCCATCTATCTCGAATCACTCAAGGACATATCTACGCTAACAAACGTCTCAAAAATGAACGATACGAGGGAGTTAGACTTTCTCTACTAGACAATTTATGGTCTGACGTTATTCTTGGACTTGACTTGATAAGTTTGCACCAAAACTTGTTTATTCCTTTTGATGGTTAGAAACCATCGTTGTGCCTGAATACTCTCCAACCAGCGAAGGTAGAAGCTCCTAGCCTATTTAGTAATCTGTCACCAAACTGTACCCCAGTGGCTACAAAGTCTCGCAGATACTCAATTCCAGATAGAAAGTTTATAGAGAAGGAAATTCAACAACTAATAAAGGATGAAATTATTGAACCATCTAAATCTCCCTGGCGTGCACAAGTCCTAGTCACAGCACTTAAGACCCGAAAAGTGCATACCATCAAATTCCTATAAAAGAAGAGGAAAGGCCATTCACAGCCTTCGAAGCATGTGGGAAACTGTATCAATTCCGTCGGATTCCGTATGGCGTTATAAATAGAGTCGCCTGTTTTCAGCGTACGATTGACAAAATCATCGAAGACGAACGACTCACTGACACTTTTGCTTATGTAGACAATGTGACCATCTGCGGTATGGACTCTGAATCTGGACATATGGTGGTATCCAGAACAAAGAAAAGAATTCTACAACATTTCTATTGGCCAAGCATAACGAAAGATGTGAAGAAGTTCGTCAGTACATGTCATATTTGTCAAATGAAAGGACCTAAAGGTAGACACACTCAAGCACCCCTTCAAACTGTAGAACTCACTGACAAACCATTCCAGAAAGTCGCCATCGACATTATTGGACCCATACCAATTGAATCAGCAAGAAATCATAAATACATACTTACTTTAGTTGATACATGTACAAGATGGCCAGAAGCAATACCACTAGTCAACATAACAGCTATTGACATTACCAGAGCTTTGTCAGAAATTTTCTCCAGAACCGGACTACCTGAGGTGATTTTAAGCGACCAAGGGGGACAATTTACAGCGGAAATTACGAAAGCATTCATGGACATGTACAAAATAAAGATGAAATTTACAACGGCTTACCATCCACAGAGTAACGGGCTCTGCGAACGTATGAATTCTAGTTTGAAGCAAATCATATCAAAAATAGCCAATGACAACCCACAAAATTGGGATCTTTTAATACCAGCAGCACTTTTTGCATACCGAGAAAGTCAGCAAGAAACTACAGGTTTTTCGCCATTTGAAATGCTCTACGGCGCAAATCCGAGAGGACCTATGGCAGCACTAAAAGAATCATTAATAGCACCAAGACAGAATGCAACAGCAACAAAAACAGCATTTCAACATGTCATAGACACTCGAAATATGGTCATACAAGCATGTCAAAAAGCTAAACAAGAAACAGCAAAAGCCAACATAGCTACCCAAAGACGAGTCAACGAAAGCAGAACTTTAAGAAAATTAGAACCAGGAGATAAAGTGAGACTATTATTGCCAGATAAAAAGAACAAATTTTTTATTCAGTGGCAAGGACCATTTTTAGTTACCAAGAAAGTCACAGACATAGACTATGAAATTGAAATAAATAACAAAAAGAAAGTCTATCACATCAATATGCTACATAAATATAATGAAGAAATACAAGAAAATGAAACAGTGCAAGACACAATTACATGTTTGACTATTCTTCAAGAAAGTGATTCAAATGATACACAAGAACTCATACTCCCGAATCCAATATCGACACAAACAGAATCATGGAAAGACATAAACTTGAACAATCTACCATGTCCAAGGAAGCAAGAAGTATCAGAGATACTAAAGGATTACTCATCCATTTTTGCCGACGTTCCAGGCAAAACATCAGTTATTGAACATGAGATCAATTTGACTAGCGACAAACCAACAAAACAAAGACCATATCCAGTCCCAATACATTATAGAGACTTTCTACAAAAAGAAATCAATCAATCAACAAGGCATAATTGAACATTCAAATTCGCCCTACGCAGCACCTATCGTACTTGTGAAATGACACAATGCTACAACACCTAGAATGTGTGTAGACTTTAGGCAACTCAACAAAATTACTTGCCTAGACTCTTACCCTATGCCGAATCCAGAAGATCTCATGACACAGTTTGCTGAAGCAAAATTTTTTTACAAAAATAGATCTTTCAAGGGGATATTACCAAATTCCAATGAAAGAACAATGTAAACCATACACAGCTTTCACTACTGCATTCGGACTATTCCATATTTAACTACATGCCATTTGGTTTAGTCAATGCAAGTAGTACATTCAACAGAGCAATACACCAACTATTCGGACAAAGAAAAGATACTGTTTCATATATAGACGACATATGTATCTTTCACAAATCTCGGGAAGAACATTTGCAAGGACTCAAAGAAATCTTTCATGAACTAAGACAGCATGGCTTCACTATCAAACCAAGCAAAATGGAACTAGCCATGAATGAATTAACATTTTTAGGTTACAAAGTAAGCTACAACTCTTTAAAACCTCAAGATGAAATCATCAAGAGAATATTAGACATTCAAGTGCCTAAGACAAAGAAACAAATCAAGAGTATAATAGGACTATGCAATTTCTACCGATGTTTCATACCTAATTACACAACTCTCACATCACCCTTGACAAACCTTACCAAGAAAGGTCAACCAAACAAAGTATTTCATTCTCAAGAACTGGAAGACACTATAATGAGAATCAAGGACACCTTTTCACATTCTCAAGTTACCAGACCAAAACAAAACATTCCACCTTACGACGGACGCGTCCTCCGAAGCGATCGGAGCCTGTTTAATGCAAGAGCACAATGGAACACTACATCCCGTGTTCTATATTAGCAGGAAATTGTTACCAGCAGAAACCAGATACTCTACAATTGAAAGAGAGTGTTTAGCATTAGTTTGGTCAATAAATCGCTTTACCAAGTATCTGTTAGGCAAACCATTCAAACCATTTTCCTCTCCAATTTCTAAACACTAGAAAACTGGCTAACAGCAGATTAACACGATGGAGTTTAATGTTAACAGACTACCAGTTTACTGTAAAAACCATACCAGGGAAGATGAACGTCTTAGCAGACACCCTGTCAAGATGTACTTAGATTACATCTACCAGTGACATAACTTGTACATTTTGGTTTGATTTAAATTTGATTCATACATTGACTAAAAATGATTATATATGAAATGTATATGTCATTCACTTTATTACTATAATAATTTTTTTTTCTTGATTTTTTTTTCTGCATTTGCCATGTTTACATATGTTATTATAGTGAAGAATTCTAAAACTAGAATACTGCATATTATTGAATATTATAACTGATTTTCATACATGGAAGAAGTATCTGCAATATCATTCTACGTTTGTAACATTATTATATATAAGATTGAGCGGTTGCAGTTCCGTTTTACTCAACATGCATCCCGCTTAGGAAGAGGGGGTTATATGTCACGTCCCTAGTGACACCTCATTGTCCACAAAATGAGGACATTGTACCTATCTCAAATCAGGTCAGCGTACCCACGCTTAAATGCCAAAAAGATGCCAATTAAAACTTAGCTCAAGACTACAGCAGGGAAACAAAATTAGCATAGCTTAAATTACAAAAACAGTTCCTAGTGGTGACACCTCATTGTTCACAAAATGAGGACATTGTACCTATCTCAAATCAGGTCACGCTTTAATGCCAGAAAGACGCCGATTAAAGCTTAGTTTAAGGCAACAGCAGGGAAACATAATTAACCTAGGTTAAATTACAAAAACAATTAAAAGGAAAATTAAATGTAAACGGGTCAAGTAGTCAAGGATGGGTATTGAATTGTCACTGTTCTTTATCCTAAAGAAAGATATAAAAGGCGGAGTGTTAGCTTGAGACTGGGAGAGAGCTAGAAAATTAGGCTTAGAAGTCGCTAAGTTTTAAAGTAAATATTTACTCATTTTATTGAACATTTTCACTGAATCCTGTATCTGTTTTATATATCTTTGTACGTACATTTATTGTTTCAAGTTCAAGTTTTAAATAACTAAAACTCAAGAAAACCTATCAGCACTTTGTTACTTTATTGATTATTAAAGTGTTTGAACTATAATCAAGGCACCTCCGAACCCACATATGTCACAAGTTTATACCATCAAGAACTCCAAGTTAAATAAACACAATAAACACGTGACACAGAGGACAACTTAAGCCGATCCTGAGAGATTTCGCGCTCTGAGGGAATTACCCGTACCAGTGAACATGCGTGAACAGAAATGAGTAGTGGGTCTTCTGGCTTACAACTCACAGTGGATACCTAGCTTTTCAACAAAAATTAGCCTGTTAACAAGAATTCAACAATTTCCTGTCTCAGAAGAAGTCAAAAGAACATTTGAAAGTTTGAAAAATGAGCTTGAAAAAGCCGCCGTATATACTATTGATCCGAATTGCCTTTAACCGTTGAGACGGATGCTACTGATATAGCCATTGCAGCTACCCTCAACCAAGATGGCCGGCCCGTTGCTTTCTTCTCTCGCTCATTAACAAAAAGTGAAAGAAAACATTCTTCAGTTGAGAAAGAAGCATATGCCATTGTTGAGTCATTGATGAAAAGGAAACATTTCTTACTTGGTTAAGCGTTCACACTTGTTACGGATCAGCAATCTGTCTCTTTCATGTATAACAGGTCAAACAAAGGAAAAATTAAAAATGAAAAAATCCAGAGGTGGAAACTAGAACTCTCGTGTTTCCACTATGACGTCATCTATCGCCCTGGCAAGCAGAACACTGTAGCTGATACATTTACCAGAAACTATCTATCTGCTATCACTCGCAATGACCTTAAATTGCTGCATACTAGACTTTGCCACCCGGGCGTTACTCGACTATTGCACTACGTAAGGACTAAAAATCTTCCATTTTCCTGTGATGACGTCAGAACTGTGATAGAACAATGTCAAACTTGTGCCCCGTTTTTTTCAACAGGCGACCGGAGAACTGATTAAAGCAACTCAACCTTTTGAGAGAATTAGTATGGATTTTAAGGGACCTCTCCCTACTGTTTCAAGAAATAGATATCTACTTACCATTATAGATGAATTCTCTAGATTTCTATTTGCATTTCCCGATGTCTTCCTCTACGGTCGTTAAATGTCTCAATGAACTATTCGCCCTATTTGGATTTCCAGCGTACGTCCACACTGACAGGGGAACTTCGTTTATGTCTACAGAGGTGCAGCATTTCCTCCATGAGAGAGGAATTGCAACCAGTAGAACGACTCCTTACAGCCAGAGAGGGAACGGACAAATAGAGAAACTTAACGGGACTTTATGGAAAGCCATCACCTTGGCTCTACATTCTAAGGAATTGGACATAGCCAAATGGGAACTAGTACTAAATGATGCTCTGCAATCCATCCGGTCATTACTATGCACTGCAACTAACAGGACACCACATGAACGACTTCTTGGGTTCAACCGAAGAAGTGGTTCTGGGACATCCTTGCCAACATGGTTGACCAGTCCTGGTCCTGTCCTGCTGAAGAAGAACGTTAGATCATCTAAATACGATCCCATAACAGAGGAAGTTGATTTGGTAACATGCAACCCTCAGTACGCTGTTGTCCGAACACCAAACCGCCGAGAGGAAACTGTCTCATTATGAATGTTAGCCCATTGGAAGAACAAAAAGTTATAGAAAATGAGAATCAGAGTAGAACAGAGCTTGATATTGGCTGCCCCGTCCAAAGCTCACCTCCCAGGAATCAACCGACTGATTCTGTCATGCCTGAAGAAACCACCAGCACCACCAAAGACATAGCCAGACCGTCCGAAACTCAAGCAGATGAAACTACACATACATACAATCTTAGAGTAAGGAGAACTAGGCCCAACTACCAAGTGTAAAAGCTCATCAGCTTACTAGAACTATTATTTTGTTTTTTTTACTACTTTCATTCGGCTTTGTTGACTCTAATGTGATATTTGATCTATCATGATATATTTTAATAAGCTATTTGATTTACCATGTTATATCAACATGTTACATAATTTCATGCTATTCTACATTGTTTGTTTACTTGAATCTCTATTATTATTCTACACTTACTTAATTCTTTTATTGTTTATAATATTAGTTAGCATAATTTGAACCGGGGGTGAATGTTATGAAAATTGTATTCTGTATAGGTTATCGTTCTTATGTTTACATGTGCTTGTAACTAATCCGTGAGAATGTGTTCACGAAATGTGTGTTGTGTAGTCATTCAGTGTATTAAAGTCATACTATACAGACATGGTTTTTGACTCTCTTATCTTTATGTTCATAACAGTAACCTACAAAAATATTATATAAATATTAAAAAAGACAATTCCTTCTTTACGAAGATGATGACTTTTTGTTAGAGTGACTTCCTTGCTCTAACATTTTTACCATGCCCCTAACACTTCCCATAGAAGAAAAAAATACTGGTTAAGTGCATGTATAAATCTACTTAGGACTTCTAAGGGTATATATAAAATTCTAGTTTGGTGTGCATTCAGGCATGGTAACATTAAAGACAGTCGAGACTAAAATACTGGATCTAGATTTATAGTATGGAAGATTCTAGTTTGGTGATAGGCCTCTAGATCCAGACTTAGAAGATGTTCCTGAGGGTCTATTTATTTATTTAACTCTTTAATGAATACATGCATAATACCCTCTAACATACGAGTGTTAAGATATAGATTGTCTTGACCCCCAGACCAAATTTAATTTTAAGATTATATTATGAAAAATTATAATGATCAAACCAGTTTTCAGTGTGGACAATTAGCTATTTGTTTTTTAAACTCATGAAGAGTTTGAAAGCTGATAAGAGAAACTGTAAAAGAAAAGTTATTGATGTTCTATACTTACATTTAATCTGTCAAACAAATCATCCTCAGGTTGTTTGTTTTCCATAAACAGCTGCAAGTTCTTGAACACTCTTTTCTCTACTGGAATAGCATTCTGATAACGAATGGAATCTTTACCTAGGAAATCAAACTCAACCACATACTGCTTGCCATCTTTTTCATTGTGCAGTGTTATATGTTCTACTCTGAGTGAACAGCAACCCACCGTGTCTGCTGTCTCGCCCTCCTCTTTTTCGTTACCTGCTCTCAGTGCCAGCTACAGATCATACAGTGCACAGTATTAGTTGAGTTCATATTAGTTATTTGTGAAATTTAACATAAGATATTGGAAACATAGCAGTTTAGTACAATCATTAATTTATCATTTGTTTAAATTATTTAATACTGTTAAAATTATTTTTTTTCTAAATTATTAACATTTTATTTAATAAATAAACAATATTTCCAGGTCAAAGTAAGAACAATGGTATTTAATGAACAAAATAATTTTTTTTCCAAAGTGTTGCTATTCTCAATCCATTTTTTTCCCTGTATTCCTTGGCAACCATCCCCCACAAACACTACGTAAAGAAACAAAGATGCGCTTCTAGAAAGAAAGGGTTGACTTTTTTCATGTTGTGACAATAGTTTTGATATGTTAAGTCCTTAATAACACCATGAAATATGCTGCTGAATACCTTATCAATGAAATATAGAGCAACAGCACGTTGTCGCACTCTCATTTCTTTAGATTTCCAATCCTCCTGGTAGTTGGCACGTATTTTGTCAACACATTTGTGAAGTTTACGAGCAGTCTCATATTTCTGCCAGTCTTTTTCACCCTTTAACAAATAATTTTAATTAGTATAATTAGATAATGCTAAACATCCCTAAATTTTATGGAAATGTATTCACAAAAAAAAAAAAAAAGATTTTTTTTGCTAATAGCATTCAAGGAGGGATTCATAGTCAGTGACTGTATATATAAATCACTTTTTATTTTCTTTCAATAGCCATCACAATCAGTTCTAGTGTTATTAGATAACTCGTCTAAATTATTTGATAGTGTTTAATAAGAGAATATAAACTAATTTCATTGTCAACCAGAACAATAAATACATCAGTTATATGATAACACTTTTCAAACACATGAAACATGTCTTTTTTTTTACATCAAAACTCAGGACTAAATTTATACATTAAGTGAACAATATCAAATGGTGGCGAAACATGGGTTTTTGAAAGTTTTTAGAAATTTTACTTATTTAACTTTTAATAATAGTAAATGTTTTAGTGCACAATAGCAGATAAATTGTTTGAAAAAAAAAAAGAAAACAAAACAAACCTTTAGCTTGGATGCAGCATTCAACATAACATATTTAGTGGAGCCCTGTATACTCTCTGTCCAGCTTGCTAACCAAGTCACTGTGTTATCATGTCGGACTTCCTTCCATTTGTGACCGGTTGGAGGAACTGGGATTTTGGAGTCTCTGTGTAAACATATGAAAAGTCAAGTTAGATCAAGTTTCAGTAAGTCAAGCTGATAGGTAAAACAAAATATTGGCCTTACTTGCTACAGTTAATGACAACATCCTCGGGGTTTATTCTCCTCTTTAACATGCCTTGCTTGGGATGATCTCCACGGCCCCTAAACAAGCCTGGAGGTTCAATTCTGAAGTTTCCAATTTTCTCTTTGTGATGATCAATGATACAGAAGCCATACTCTTTTGTAATCTCCTCATTTTCTTTTTTTATTTTCTGTTACAAAAAGCAACAACATTCAAACAATACCATAAACATTAATCCCATGTACAGTGTCAAGTAAAAACATATCTATTTCTACTAAAAAAAAAATTCCAGTGACAAGCACCTGCTTTTCTTCTTTAGACATGGCCTTTCTTTCCTCCGATTTCTTTTTGAAATAATCCAAAATCTCATGAAAATTGCATTTCTTTATGTCTGTAATAATAGCTTGTTCTTCTTTAGTCATAACCTGATCAACAGAAAGTACGAAATTTAAAAAAGAAACAAGTTAACATTTTTTTTTTAAGAAAATAGGCTGTTGTTTTTTTTAGTCTCTTAAAAATGAAAAGAAGATACAAACTTTTCTCCAGTCTTTCATAAAGTTTTTGTTAAAAACGTCACGAGTGGTGTAGTCATGGTCAAGCATGCGTCCATAAAAGGTAGCAACCTCTTCCGTTTCTGGAGCAAGTTGCATAGGTTTACCTGATAAAATTTAATGTTTACATATTAAGATCAAGGAACAAAAGATTAATTAACATCCTAAACTGGCAGTTTACAAAAAAGTTATTAAAAAAATAGGAAATGAGCATAGAAAAAAAGAAACAATACAGAGACATACCATCATAATAAAATCTGACATTTTTAGGTAAAGGGTCATATTTTGGAGCAAACAGAGGTCCTTTATGTTCCAGGAATGTCCACTTGACACCAGTGTCTTCTCTCTGTTCCTCCCACCTAGACAAAAAAGGTTACATCTAAACTGAGTTTCAATTCATAAGATACTACCTAAATTTTTGAACTCTTAGGACATAAGTGAATTAGGAAAAGATTTAAACCACCATACCATTTCCAAACCTCCTGCTCCTCTTCTGTACCTTTCTTTTTTCTCTTTGTAGCTGGCTCAATGTTTTCTTCTTTAATATCTTTAGTTGCTTTCTTTTTCTTAGCCTTTCAACAATAAAAAAAAAAAAATCTTGATTACATCTTTTTACAATTCCTTTTTTCAGCAAGCAAATTCATGGGAACATAATAAAAAAACATAGACACAGATATCAAAAACAGCTCTAACGATTTTCCTAGAAAATAAGTTAGAAGTATATCTTTAGAAAATGAATTACTAGCTAGTTGGCTATACTGGGAAAACTCTAAGACTGTTATAATTTTAAAAAATATATCTTTTTGCGTTAAATAAATAAATATACATCCAGGAAAATTGTTTAAGTCTTTATCATTAGAATTTTGTATACTCCAGAGTAGATTTACACATTAGCAGATTTTTTTGTGGGGGAGGAAGGAATAGGGATAGGGTAAAAATGTACCTTTGTATTCTATTGGTACTGAATCACTAATAATTAATCAATGGAAATTTGTTCATGTAATTCATCATGATGACATATATTATAAAGTGTTGGATGAAATTTAGCTGAAAACAAAATGTTAATTATAGCAGGGTTCCCCCACCATTCTGAGATTAGGATTTCAGGAGATTTCCAGGAGAAAATATTTGATTTCAGGAGTGGAAAAACATGAACTATATATTTAGTAATAAATATAACAATTACCTTATACATGTATAAATTGTTTTTCTTCCTTTTCAAATTAGCAAATTCAAAAGTAACTGATTAAAGAGTAAAAAAGTACTTGTAAACCAATAAGCCTATTTGCACTATTCTCTCTATATATATATTGCTTGTATTAGTCAACATTAGGAATTAATTGAAATCTCTAAAAACAAATTCCAATGTATAACACATTATCAATATCAGTTACCTATTTTAGTGGAAATCTCTTTCATTGATTGTTTTTATTAACAATAGCTGTCTTTAAATCTATAAAATCTAGCTCTGAATCATAAAGATAAAGCTAGAAGTGAATTTGAAAGTAAAACCATGAATAGTTTTATTTTATATAGCAGCTTATAGACTATATTACACGATACTCTAAGCCCCATCTACTTCATTATCTATCTAGATTTATAAAACTAAAACTAAGAGAGAGATTCCAGAATCTAAGTAGTTCTCTATTAGATCTACAATTCTAGAAATTTAATCTATACCATATATACCTAAGGCCACCACCCCAAACTAAGACAGTAAAGTAGAATAGAAGGCCCTATATCTGTCTCTAGATTAAGTAATAGTCTAGAACTCAATCTATGTGTATGTCTATGGAATTGAGAGTACTCAGAGGTAGAGTTTAGCTAGATATCTAGATCTATATTATCTAACAAAAATCTAAACTGATTTATTCTAATATTAGAAATATCATTATCTATAAAATAAAAATTTTATCAAACAAGCTTTGTAGATAGATCTAGTCCTTGATTTAGATCTAAATTTAGTCTAGATTATATCTAGATCTTAGGCTAGAATAGGCTACTAGATCTAGATCTATAGACTGACTAGTACTAGATTAGATCTAGACGATAGATTGTATCTATATTAGACTGGTATTTAGTGGAATAATATATCGATTTACTACTTATTACTACTATTACTAGAATAACTTGATCTAGTATAATCTAGAGTCTAGTATATACACTACAATTCTAAATCTAACTCACTAAGTGTGACTAACTGTCACTAAGTAACTAGATCTAAATTTAAGTCACTTTAACTTACTATGTTAGTATGTAACTAAGTCTAACTCTAAGTAGAGCTTATTAGCTAGTGAGTGCTAGTGACACTGTAATTCGTGTAACAGTTACAGTTTTAAATTTAAAGACCAACTTAACTGAGTCTAAGATGAAGACTGTACTGAGTGTACTTACTAGATCTGGATATAATATATTAATTATCTATTTCTAGATCTAGTATCATCTACTAGATCTAGAGATAATAGTACAGTTACAGTAAAACTGAGTAACAGTGTTACTAACAGTGCTGTTTTAGTTAAAAGTCTCTAAGTCACAGTACCTGGTATAGTCTCTACTCTAACTTCTATCTATCTCTATCTAGATTGGATTCTAGATCTGACTAGAGATCTATATAAACTATATTCTATTAGATCTAGTACTAGATAGATCTAGATCATACTGATCATCATCATAGTAGATGCCAGATCTAGATCTAGTAGACTAGTCTATAGAAGATATAGATCTAGTTACCTAGTAATCTAGTAAAGTATATAGATCTATAGACATAGATCTAGTTAATCTAGTAATCTACTTAGATCTAGAGTATATCTCTAGATCTAGTTATTCTAGTAGCTCTAGTAGAGGCAGAGGCTAGATGATATATTCTTAGTTATACTTAATAGTTTAATAATAGATCTACACTCTAATAAATCTTATCTTATCTTATATAATACAGACGTTACTTCAAAAAAGAAGATGATTACGTCCTACGCGTCATGCATATTAACCAATAACTTAAATTCTGCCAAGTCACTGGTTTTTCTGGCTAGCTCAGGCAACCCATTCCATGCTCTAATAGCACTAGGGAAGAAGGAGTATTTGTACAAATTTGTCCTAGCATATGGGACGAGGAATTTGCCTTTATCTTTGTGTCTTTCAGAGTATTTTATTGTTTCTATGGTATGCACTCTCAAATATTGTATCAATGGTCCCTAATTTTAATCCTGCCTGCAGGAGATTTAGGCTAGGTCCTTTAGGATTTAAATAATTTTCAAACTGGAAAACAAAGAAATATTCAGTTTGCATATTTTTTTATTTATCGTAGGTTCCCTTGAGGGCATAGGGCAGCAATAGTCTTACACTGCTGTGAATCTGCATTTGGGCAAAGCATTAAGAAAAAAAAAAAGAAAAGAAACACTTTTTTAACATTAAAGCTATTATTGAGTGAAGGGAGAGCACCATTCAATCACTGCCATAGCTCTCAATATTGCAAAGTTATCTTCACTTTTTCTATGTAAAAAATTATTACCACTAATTGATTAATTAATTGGTCAATGGCTTGATTGATTGTTGTCATCCACAATGAATAGTTGTACACAATTTCAACTTCATATGAGAATGGGAAGTGGGAGTAAAGAAAATCCATCCAGACAGATGGAGTGAGTTCATTTAAGCTTTGTACAAATAGTTTTATAACAGAAACACTTTTAATATCAATTTTATCTGAAGCTCTTGTCCTAGCATATGGAACGAGGAATGTGCCTTTATCTTTGTGTCTTTCAGAGTATTTTATTAAATTTTGTTTTTGTATTTGAAGATTATGGTTCAGTGTTTAATGTATTATTGCTACTTTACTTTTGAGTCTTCTGTCCTGAAGGCTTTCTAAATTTAGTGATTTTACTAATGGTGTTACTCTAGTCCAATGTGAATATTCGTTTGTTATGAATCTCAATGCTCTATTTTGTGTTTGTTCCAGTTTCTTTATGTTTTCTTGAGTTGAGGGGTCCCAAACGGTGGATGCATATTCATGCATACTGGCCTAAGCAAGGTTAAATAACATTTTAATTTTATGTTCTTATTTGATTTATAGAAATTTCTTTTAATAAACCCTAATGCTTTGTTGGATTTTTTTTATAGTTTCATCAATATGTGGATTCCATGACAGTTTTTCATTTATTATAACACCTCGAAGTATTTTGCATTTTTAGTCTGTGCTACTGGTTAGCCATGAATAAGATAAGTGGAATTAATTTGTTTTATTTTTTTGTTACTCTTAACAACTGACATTTTTCTGGGTGGAAAGACATGCTCCAATTTGATTCCTATTTCTGTTATTCATCTAATTCTCTTTGTCTTGTGTTGTTTTTATTGTTCTATATATTATGCAATCGTCTGCAAATAATCTGACTTTTGTTCCTGAACTAATGCTATTTGGTAAATCATTTATGTAAATTAAAAATAGTAGTGGACCCAAGACTGTTCCTTGAGGTACACCTGAGTTTACTGTTATCGGTGTTGATTTAGAGCCATTTATTATTACAGTTTGTTCTCTCCCTATCAGAAAATCTTTAATCCACTGATACAGTGGACCATTAATGCCAAAATATTTAAATTTTGTAAGCAAACTATAGTGGTGAACTTTGTCAAAAGCCTTGGAAAAATCTAGTAAGATAGCATCTATTTGTTCACTATTATCTAAGCCTTTTGAAAAATCATCAATTAGTCCTATTAGTTGTGTTTCACATGATCTATATTTCTTAAAGCCATGTTGGTATGGGGTGAGAACATTATGTTTGTCTAAGTGGTTTATGATGTTGCTACATATTATGTGTTCTAGGATTTTACATGTGATGCTGGTAAGTGATACTGGTCTGTAGTTTCCTGGATCAGATTTTTCTCCTTTTTTAAATAGGGGGGTGACATTAGCTTCTTTCCAGTCCTTTGGTACTCTGCCCTGGTTAAGCGATGCCTGAAAGAGTATTTTGAACACTGGGGCTAACTTATTTCTGAGTTTTTTGTGTAATCTAGCTGAAATACCATCAGGTCCAGACGCTTTATTTGGTTTGGTGTTGGATAATTGTTTTTGAATTCCATTTTCTTGTACTACTAAATTTTCTATGTTGTCTACTTGGTTCAAATTAAGAAATATGTCTTTGTCTCCTGAGGCTGAGAATGCTGATGAAAAGTATTTGTTTAGGATGTTTGCTTTAGTTTCATTATCATTGTGTATTCTGTTATGTTCATCTTTTAATGGCACTATGCCTGTTGTTTCCATTTTCTTAGACTTAATGTATGACCATAGGTTTTTGTTGTTATCTTTAGATATTACACTGTATATGTATTCACTCTGCAGCTGTCTGCTTACTTTTTGGGTTAAGTGTTTAATTTTTATATACTTTTTGTCAACTCTTTCTGCCTTGGTTTCTTTAAATTTTCTATATAGGTTTTCTTTCTGTTTACAAAGCTTCTTTAGTCTATTATTAAACCAGCATTTATTTTTTTTGTTTGATGTGTATTTAGTTGGTATATGATTTTCTATAATGCTTTTAAGATGGTTTTTAATGAAATTCCAGAGGTCATCGACTAGTTCGTTAATGTCTTTTTCTAATAAGAATGTTTGTTGAAAGTTTAATGCAGCTTGGTGTAGTTGTGTTAGGTTACATTTATTCCAGAGTAAGATTTTTCTTTTGGGTTTTGTATTGGCTACTGCTTTTATCTGACTGTGTATTTTTTTATGATCTCATGGTCTGATAGACCAGGGATAATATCATAATCAACTACTAATCCAGGTCTGTTGGTTAAGAAGAGATCTAATGTGTTGTTTATCTAGTTGGCTTTTTAATGATTTGATCTAAACTTAGGTTGTGTAAAGTTTCTATGAAAAGCTCATTTATGTCCTTAAGGTTTTGGTGTTTATCTATGGTTAGTGTTTTCCAATTTATATTAGGTAGGTTGAAATCACCCATAATCCAAAAAACTGCATTTTTATTTGTCTCTTTAAGTGTAGTAATCTGATTACATAGTTCCTGCATGTGTTCTAAACTAGAATTTGGTGGTCTGTAAATGCTGCCTATTATTAGGGATGTTGAGGTGGTATTAATTTTACAAAATGTAGATTCTATATTTTTTGAGTTAGGTAAGGTAATTTCTTCTGCTATAAGAGTGTTTTTTATTGCTAAAAGAACTCCTCCATGATTATCAGCCCTATCTTTTCTAAAAATTTCATAATTACTATTGAAAATTTCTGCATTATAAATTTCAGGATGAAGCCAAGTTTCTGTTCCTGCAATTATGTCTGGTTTCTCACATTCTCATAAAATTTCTAAGTCTGCTGTTTTGTTCCTAATACTTTGAAAATTTATTACTAAGGTTTTAAGGTATTTTGGTATTACTTCTTTAGTAGGTTTGTTTAGTGAGGCTGTTGTATTAATTTTAGTAGATTTAGGTTTAACAGGAGTGGATCTGGCTAGTGGTTGGTGAGTTTGTTTTGGGATGGTGTTTAGGATGTTGTATGGGTTAGAAGTGTCCGAATCAAAGGAATCAAACAGTCCTGATGTAAACTGAGGTTACCCACACGGTACACAGTGCCATGATGCATCTTTGTTGCCTAAGGCATAATACACAGGTGTATTCATATGGAGACATGATGCATGGTACCATTCATCGCAGGTGTCACATTGAATGGCTTTCTGTTTCATGGTGCATACTTTTTTGCAGATGTTGCATCTATCTTTAAATCTAGGCCCTGGATTTGACTCTACATCTCCTGCTTTTTTTATTAACAGTGATAGGTATTTATTTCTACTGTGTCTGATTGAGAACTTCTATTTGTGATGGGTAATCTTTAATGCTATGGATGTGTATGTTAGGTTATTTTTGAAGTTGTATTGATCTAAAGTGTGATGATTGATTATGACTGCTTTTTCCTTTTTAAGTTAAGTGTTGACTGAGGTAGATCTAGTTCTGTGTTCAGCTAGTGTGTATTTAGTAATTATTAGGATAAAAAGCCAGAGCAATTTCATGATGACTGTTGTTGATTTTAGTTTTTAAAGGTCTAGTCTAAATCTAGTTTAAGGTTAAAAATGCCTAAGACGGCCTAAGTTAAGTCTAAGTCTAAAGTGAAAGCTAATTTACAATGACAATCAAATGGTTTATTCAAAATATAGACCTAGACTAGATCTAGATCTAATTCTAGATCTAGATCTAATTCTAGATCTAGATCTAATTCTAGATCTAGATCTAATTCTAGATCAATATATTTATGTGTTTAACTAACTATATAGAATATTACTATTAGTTATTATTAGTAGTATTAGTAGATGATTAGTAGATCTAAAGCCTTAATTAAAGTCTAAGTCTAAGACTGACTAGATCTAAAATCTAAGGATATAATAATAAATATAGACTAAATAATATTAAATATAATTATAAGGATTAGTGAGACAAAATAGTCCTAAACTAAGAGTTGTTAATTTGAATTAATTAATTCTAATCTATCTATCTAGGCTAGGCTCTAGCTTTTGTAGTCTTAATTCTAATATCAAGTCTTTCTATATTTAGATCTAGATAAAATAGAATAAAATAGATCTAGCATTTTCATTCTAGATATAATTCTAGATGTATCAAATCTATGTAGCTATGTAGATCTATCTAGATATTTTTTTTAAAATCATTTTTTTTTTTTTTTAGAGATCGAGATAGACTTAGATCTATAGAGATTCTATATGCCAGTGACTATTAAAGTAAACAAGGTATTAGAACTTCCATTTTAGGTTTGAATTCGCCATATTATTACATTTTTATTAAATGAAAGCCGACAATGCCGTTTTTTTTTCTTAATTGCCCACAGGATCGGCGTTTTTCATATTGAATGACACCCAAAAAGACAATTTTGTCTATTTTTCAGGAGATTCTTAGGACTTTTCAGGAGGTTTTTAATAATTTCAGGAGACTTTTTTTAATATATATTTTGCTATTTCAGGAGATTTCCAGGAGCTCCTGAAAAAATCAGGAGGCCGCGGGAACCCTGTTATAGGTAATGTAATCCTGTTGTTACCTGTGTATCTTTGATAGCTTTTTTGATATGTGTTTTCTTGTCTAGCTTAAGTTTTTTAGCTTTACCTGCCCTGAAAAAATGAACATGAATATATATATATGTGTGTCAAGTCTGTATATATATATATATAATATGGTATATACATTCTGTAAAAAAAAAAAAAAAAAGTAAACATGTAAAAGGTTGTCAAACTAATCACCGTGCAGATAGCGGAACATCACTGTCTTCATCTTCTTCTTGTCTATCATCTTCATAATCTGACTCTTCTTTAGGTCTTTTTAATGTAGTGGACTTCTTGCGTGCAGACTAGAGATGAGATATTTTTTATTTGTTAAACAAATTTCTTCTCTGTTTAAAAAAAAAATGTCAACATCTAAACAGGTATATTATTAAATACTTCTGAGTAATTATATTATCCTTACCAAAGGTTTATCATCTTCATCATCACTTTCATCTTGATCAACTTCCATCTTTACTGGAGAAACCTTTTCTATCTTTACTGGAGAGTCAAAATCCTTCTTAACAGGAGAGCTATGGTTGTTCACAGTGACATTTTTGCTAGTACTATCGATGGGTTCAGGCTTGACCACTACCTTGTTCTCTTCAACACTAGGCTTGACATCTTTTGACTTGGTTGAATGGGAATGTTTACTGCTATCCTCACCACTTTTAGATGATGATTTGTGTTTGTCTCCATCTGAGGACTTGTGTTTAGATGAGGAGGATGAAGATGATTTGTGCTTGTCCTTACTGCTTGAGCTCAAATCTTGACTCTTGTCTCTGTGCTTGTCAGAAGATGAGGAGTGGCTACTTTTGTCTTTGCTGGAACTGCTCCCCTCCTTTGGTTTGCTGCTGCTGGTGTGGCTGTCTTTACTGCTACTATGACTTTCTTTAGTTTTGGAACTGCTACTGTCTTTAGGCTTGCTGCTATGTTTATCAGATGATGAAGATGTACCATCCTTGGACTTGCTACTGCTACTGCTGCTTTTATCTTTGTGAACCGAAGAGCTTTCCTTGTGAGAGGATGAGCTGCCACCTTCTTTGTGTTTAGATGAGCTAGAAGTACTGCTGTGTTTTGAACTGCTACCGTCACGATGTTTAGATGAGGATGATGAGGAGCTGTGTCCTTCCTTGTGTTTAGAAGAGGAAGAACTAGAGCTGTGCTTGCTACTTGAGCTATGTTTAGATGAGCTTCCATCCCTGTGCTTGGACGAGCTAGTTTTTTCTTTATCAGAGTTACTTGATTTACCAGAGCTGGAATGGTGATGACCCTCTCCATGTTTATGACTCGATGTATTATTATTGTGGTATTCCAACCCATTTTGACTAGGTCCATTCTCTTGCTTAGCCCATCCAGAAGTTTCAGAGGCTGAACCTACAGAGTCTTCACTTAATCCATTCATTTTGGTATGGTTGTCTCCCACTGAAAAATAAAATTCAAAGGATGAAGAGCAGAGCGTGGTTTGCTTGGCCACATGACATCCAAGCACACTAAATTCTGTCAGAAGTTTAAGTTAATGCTTGTCCATTTACACTTTTGGTTTGTGCTATCAGCTGTTATTGCAAAATTGATTTCTTTTAAAGTTAGATTTCAAATTACATTTTTACCCTTTTTTGTTTAAATATTTTAAAAAATAATAATAATAATTTATGTTTAAGAAATGGGATTTTTAACATTTATGGTTGGGGATTAGTCAATATGCTAAAAGTATATAAACATTCCTGACGTCAAAATATAAAGGTTTTAAACATTTTGAAATCAATACCTTACTCTTGTACTTTAACTTCAAGTAATTGTAAAAAGTATTTTAAAAAATTAAGTACCCCAATTCAGACTATGCAATGTATGGGGTAGATGATGTAAAGGTCATCTGTTAACGAAAGTGTCATGTGGCCAGCACAACAAAAACCTTTACCTTTCCCCAACTTATGTCAGATACCCATTAAAGTTGGGTGGAGCGAGGGGCACCAAAAAGAAAATCCTGATATTCAAAATAACAGTCTTCATGATTCAAACCTGAGACTCAGCCACCAAGCATTTTAAGTAATTGTACAACAACCCAAAAATGGAGATTTTGATAAATAGGAATCTAAATGTATAGTTAAAACAATGAAAATGATGCAAAAACTTGAAAACAACTTTCTAGTATACATGCAGACTACTAAATCTAATCTAGATCTAGAGACCAAATCATATATAAATGTTAGCAACAAGATTGATTTAAAAGGTTCTTTTGAAGAAGACATTTTAATGCATCTTTACCAATGAGATTCTAGATTCTACTTAACGAGAGGATGGACTTATTTCTTCCAAGTAAAGCCCCTTCATACTATTCTCCTCTTTTGCCTGAACAGAACAAATCAAATAAGAACTCAAAAATTAAAATGTTATTTAACCTTGGTTAGGCCAATATTGGAATATGCATCCTCTGTATGGGACTCTTCAACTCAAGAAAACATTAAGAAACTTGAAAAGACACAAAATAGAGCAGTGAGATTAAAAAAACAAACAAATATTTTAAAATGGTTGGAGAAAAACCTTTAGTAAAATCACTAAATTTAGAAACCCTTCAGGATAGACTTAAAAGTAAAGTAGCAATTATACATAAAACATTAAACCATAACCTTCAAATACAAAACCTAATAAATACTCAGAAACACAAAAAGATAAAGGCACATTCCTTGTTCCATATGCTAGGACAAATTTGTACAAATGCTCCTTCTTTCTAGTGCTTTTAGAGCATGAAGTGGGTTGTCTGAGTCAGCCAGGAAAACCAATGACTTTGCAAAATTGATTAAAATGCATGACTAGATTGACCTAGGTACATGCATATGATGTAATTATCTTCCTTTTTTCCTGTATTTCATAAGTTAAGATGAGAACAGTAGTGATAAAAGATGTCTTGCTGAACATGAGGATGATCTTACGTTGATCAAGCCCATTACAAACTTACATGTTCTACTGCATCAAATGTCTCTCACCATGTCCCACCCCTTCTAAATTTATTTGACTTGCAATATTTTAATAAGAGAAATAAGAGATGCAAATAGAATGAGTTTCTGTAGGTCAGAAATGCAGGAAAAAGGTTTGGTTTCATTGGGGGAGCTTTATTTTGGTCTAACCTGGCGCCCAAAGTTAAAGTATAAGAAACACTAGTATAAATATAACGTAAAACCATTTCCGTAAAGTGAGGCGAGGTGGCTGAGCGGTAAAGCGCTTGGCTTCCGAATAGGGAGTCACTGGTTCGAATCCTGGTGAAGACTTGGATTTTTAATTTCGGGATCTTTGGCACATCTGAGACTACCCAGCACTAATGGGTACCTGACATTAGTTGGGGAAAAGTAAAGGCGGTTGGTCGTTGTGCTGGCCACATGACACCTTTGTTAATCGTAGGCCACAGAAACAGATGACCTTTAAATCATCTGTCTGAAGGGGAACTTTTTTTTTTTTTTTTAATTTCCATAAAGTCAAATAAAAACAAATTTGATTGATGTTAAGTCTATTTCTAATTATAATAATTTTACATTTTAATGTATATAATAACTAATACAGGTCATGAAATGCCACAAACAACCACATTTTAAATTGACTATACAATTAAAACACATATGTAACAATCAATGAATGTAGGTAATTAGCTCACTGTATTATAGGCTCAAGGCTCACTAAAAACAACAAATTATTGATAGTTGGAAATTTTGTGGGAAAATAGGATTGGAGAAAGGGGGGGATGTCACCGTGAGCTAACTGGGTAACACCAACTCTAGTTATGACACTTGACTTTATCTACTCTAGAATAGATCTCTATATTTTCAAACTAGTAAATCCTTGTCTGGGGCTTAGTCTGTGTACTGATGAATGTGCACACCACACTGATAGTTCTAGATTGTATAGATTGTATAGTTTAGAATACATCTGGAAGGCTTTAAAACTTAGCATCTAGACTTAAATCTATTAGATGTATACTATTACTATAGAGCAGGAGAGGGCTATTTACGGCCCGGGGTTAGGGTTTCATGCGGCCCGCGTGCACCTACAGAATTCAGATGTGCCCACACATTAAACATACAAAAAAAGGGGAAAAAATAAAATTAAGTAATTTTAAACATCTTCTTATCACTTATGATAAAGAGGCTAAAGAAACATTGTCTCTGCATCTCCTTCTAAAAGTTTAAAGCAAATGAAGATTATGCTTATTGGTAATATTTCAAATCATTCAGTTAAAGACACAAACTCAGGCCTTTATTGTTAGGTTAGTTTAAACAAGATGGCTAGTATAAAACTGATGATGCCCGTGCTTTGACTGAGTAACAGTTTTATTAAAATAAATTAAAGAACAATATCCCAACTATAAACTCTACGTAAGAAAGTTTGCACAAATCTGCATTGGATATCAAACATGTTATTTATTGGCCCAATTATCAGCGATCAAACTTATCAGAGCTAGGGAACTTAATCACAGGCAGTTCCAAGAAGTACTTGAAGATGTGGAAACAAAACATTCTGATGTTCCGGACCATAGTAGTGTCCGCTAAGTTAGCATGGGCAATGTATTGGGAAGAAAATGGGATCTCAAGGACGAAATTGTTTTGTTCCTTGAGGGACATTTACTGTGACTTTGTTACTAATATTTCTAATGAAGAGTGAAGATAGACTTCATGCTTTTCATCATAGATATTTCAACGGGTTGTTTGCATGTATGTGCATCTTTTCATAGGTCCCGCGCTAATTCTAGCTGTAAATTAAAATTATAACAGGGCTCCTGATTTTACAGGAGCTCCAGGAAATCTCCTGAAAATGTAAAGTATACTAAAAAAAAAGTCATGAAAATTTCCTGAAATTATTAAAATATATTCAAAAACTCATAAAATAAAAATGTCCTGAAAAATAGATGAAATAGTCATTTTTTGGGTTGCCATTCAATGTGGAAAACGCCAATACTAATAGCGATAAAAAACGGCATTGTCAGCTTTCATTTAATAAAAATGTAATAATAGGGGCTTAATAGGATGTATTTTAACTAAAACAGGAAGTTTCAGTGGCTTTAATAGTCACTGGCATATAAAAATAGATCTAAATCTCTCGATATTTAAAAAAAATTTAAAGTGATATTTTGCCAGTCGATAGTAAATCTAAAAGGCAGATCTGAATATTTATCGGCTTTTTTTTGTTGTAAAACTACCTTTTATTGTAGATCCGTTTCGAATAGGGCCCCGTAATCTGTAGGGCCGGCCCTGGGTGCCAGATGCTGTATTTCTACATTAAAAAAAAACTTGATGCTAAACTTTTCACATTATTTGGTTACAAATATATCTGTAAAAAAAAATGTTTGAAATTGAACAAAGGTAAGAACAAGTCTATGCTGACTGACTAATTTGACAGCAGCCATAAGGATAAAAACTACTAAGTTAGTTCCGCCACAGTTCCGGAACATTCTGCACGAGTGTAAAATTAAATATTTACAATAAGTTCAACATCATAATCAAATTGTTGTGATGAATTGTTGTAATGTGTAAAGACAATAACAAAATTTAAAAATATTTGTAAAATTAGTTTCAGAAATCGCTAAATCAGGTAATTCCTCAATTGGTAGTGTAAATATTTAATACAGTATACATATAAATTACAAGACACCACATTTTCTAAGTTGTAAATACATGTTATATATATATATGTGGCCCCCCAATCCTAAAAAAAATACTAATGTGGCCCTTGATAGAAAAAGGTTGCCCACAATTGCTATAGTGTATTGAAATATTATAATATATCTATATTAAAGGGAAACTCCAATGGTTCTGACTATTTTTTATATGTGTTTTAAATAACAGATTGTAAGGAAAATTTTATCTTTTCATTTTATTTTCAATAATAACTTAGTAATTGATGTGATGTCAGAATAGCCCAATTGTGTAGCCTACACATATGTGACCAGGTTGTTAACATTATTTGAAGTCCCAGTCTATTTACTTTTTCAGCAGAGAGGAGTGTAGATGAAAATGCTTTTCCCCCCTGGAGTTAGTTGTTATAATGCTTTGAAATTTAAATGATTTAGACCTAGTTATCAGTATTACTGACTGGTATGATAGTACCTATTATGTTTCGGCACTACATATCTATGAAAGATGTGAGTTACTAACATAGTTGCACAATAAAAAAGGATGTATTTCTATATATATATATATATATATATGTGTTCATTTTCCCCCCTTCAATGAAAATCTTGAGAAAAGTGTCTACCTTCATTTTTTTTTATTTATTGACTTACTGTATAACGAAAACCATACAGTAAAGTTTACATTCTCGTAAAAGCATAGATCTTGGTCTAAGCAGTTAGAACTAGATCTAAGAAAAAAATATGTGTTAAGAATAGATCTTGACTAACTATGTCAATGTATATTTTCTCACCTGACCACTCTACAAAAAAAAACACTATTGCATGGTTGTATTGTCATGAATAACTACACGTAACCTACTAAAGTTTTATGCTTTAGGCTACGGCGAAAAACAGATTTGTACCCAAAAATGCAATTTTGAAGTTCATCATTCATTATTTCTGTAAAGCTACTACCTGTGATGTATTTGTTGTTTTGGGTAGAGCAATGTTTGTGTAAGCTATCATATCAATAAGAGTTTTAAATTCGTTTTTTATTATGAGTTTGTGCATCCAAGAGTATTACAGAGTATAGAAATTCTGACATACATAATTTACTTTTGACTTCTATGTGATCTTCTTTGAAAAGGTAAGAAACATATTTTTTATATTATTATATGTAAATTTAGCATATTTACACTAAAAAATGAATGTTGTAAATATTGTTACACAAGAAAATGCAAAAATAACATTATTTTGTCTTAAATCAATAAAAAACATTACCTTTGGGTTATGACCTAATTTGGATGTCGGAACACTAGGCTAGAAAAGAATATTTCCCCTCCAAAAAATACTGCCGATTTCTATATAATAAAAACGTTTTTTAGGTCCCGTAATCATGTTCTAGATATTTTGGGGTTTTTAAAGTACTGGTTACGTCGCAAAAAATCAACGTCATTTGAATTGATTAATTTTTTTTTTCATTCTCCCGGGAAATTTCAATGTGAGAGCATCTATACAACGTGCATTTTCACCAGTTCTAACATAGATCCATTTGTTTCCAATAGCTCTTTAATATTATAATAGTTATCTTTAATACTTTATTGGAGGTCGTAGTTCTTTAGTTTTCTAGTGAATGCTATTAAGACGTGCGCATTATGATTGCCTGCATTATGCGGCTTTACCATATCGATGTCTACTCTTTTAAAAAGACATCGATCTAGATCTAGTCTATAGTTTTATATATCTATACTTGTATACTTTACTAGATCTAGATATAATGTTAATCTATCACCTGAAGTATTTAATATATAGATCTACTTTAAAAATTTAGATTTCAGGTCTAGATCTAGTAACTATTAGTAGATCTAGATCTAAATTATGCATTACGCGGATTTGCCATATCGAGGACATTGATCTAGATCTAATGTATAATATATTAATATTTATATAGATCTACTTTAATAAAATTTAGATTTCAGGTCTCATCTAAACTGTTGCGACGTCTGGAAAACATCATTAAAAAAGCATCAAAAATTACACTCACAACATTACCACATTACATTACTTTTTGAACAAACGTGCCTTAAAAAAAATTCAAAAAATCTTGGAAGACAACAGCCACCCGCTCCATCAGAACTAAGCCAGGTTGTTGCGAAGTGGGCGACTGCTGTCAATCAAACAAGAATGGAGGGGTACAAAAACTCGTTCGTACCTCACTCAGTCAGACTCTATCAACGCTACTCATTGATCAGGGAACATAAAATGCACCAAGATACCTGTGTGTAGTCCCTGAATGAACTCTTAGTCTGTTGTATTTATGTGTATTTTTCTGTTGTGTTGTCTTTATATGAGAAACGAGTCCTTGTAATCACAACAAATTTCCGTAAGGATCAATAAAGCAGTCTTAGATTTAGTAGATCTAAATTACGGCAATGACGTGGCTTTGCTATATAATATCTAGATCTAATTCTAGTAGATCTAGATAGTCAAGTAGCGATGACGATGTACACACGTGGATCAAGACCCTAGTCTAAGTCTAAATGTAAATTAGATCTAAGATTTATATCTATATCAGTATATCTACGTCTAAATATAATTCATAGAAAGACTTAGGACTAGATTTTAACATGGAAAAAAATCTGAGATCTAAATCTAGTCATATCTAGAATTTTCTAGATCTAGCGATGTACACATGTGAATCTTGACTAGATCTAGACATTTGTCTAAGTCTAAATGTAGATTAGATCTTATATTTTATATCTAAATATAATTCATGGGAAGCTTATAAACTTAGGGCTAAATTAGAATTTATTAGATTTAGATCTTAGACTACTTAAGTAAAATTGAAAAAAAATCTAGATCTACTAGTTTAGAAGAGATTCAAGAAGGATACTTGGTAGTTCTAGATTAACTAGATAATAGATCTAGAATCTAGATATATCGGCAAAAACACTTTGTTTAAAATTTTTCCTTTTAAAGTTTTAAGGATCTAAATCTAGGCATATTTACTAACTAGATTACTAGAAGTAGATTAGATGATAGTAGATCTAGAAAGATTAAATATTTAAAAAAAAACTCATAGCTGTGCAGGATAGAGACTAAATATAGGTCTACTTATGGACATACTCCCATAGTAATAGTATAGTGTCATAGTTAAAAATAACAACAAAACCATATAAACCAAATAAAAGTCGTTTTTATTTCTTTTCCCAGCAACAACAAACAAGATTGACATAGTAAACAGAATACATCATGCACCTTGCAACACTTAAGCCTATATGTATGTGTAGACTGTGTAGAGTAGTCTAGACCTAGATCTAAAAAGTGATCAAGAACTAAATACATCTAAATCTGATAATAAAGATCTTTTCTAGCCTAAAATTATACATCTATAACCTTTATCTAAAGTTGATTTAAATAATACCAGTAACAATAGTATTTTAAAACGAAGAAAAAAAAGTGACTTTTTATAGTAGGTGGGCCGAAGAGGGGGCTTATTTATTAGTTATAAATACTTTTTAAAAAGTTGTTTGTTTGTTTTTTTCAAATGTTCTATAAATGTACTTTACTTTGTGACACAGTTTTATGCTAATAATATTGTGAATTTGTGAAATTCATGGAATATTTGACATATCTTCTCTGAATGATGGATTTTTCATTATTAGTGGAAGTGTGTTTGATCTCATTTTTTTATGTTAAATACTTGTCTGATGATAATGAATTTACGTTTTTTTAAATTCCTCTGTTCTTGGGCATTAAAATTGATACATAATATGTCAAAACTGATAATGGTTTTGTTATTCATGATGATGATAAAGTATAATTTACAACCGAATTTTTAACGTAGGTGGTGGTGTCTAGGGAGACTCAATTAATATGCATAAATGTTTTAAGAAACTAGTTTTTATTGGGTTTTTTTCAAATGTTCTATAAATATACTTTACTTTGTGACACATTTTTCTGTTAATATTACTATGAATTTGTGAAATTCATGGATTATTGGACATACCTTCTGTGAATGATGCATTTGTCATTATAAGGGGTAAGTGTGTTTGACCTTATTTTTTCATGGGAAATAATTGTCTGCTGCTTCTGATTTTTTTTTTTTTAAATTCCTCTATTCTTGGGCATCAAAAATGATATATAATATGTCAATAAAAGCCAATTTGAAATTGGTCAAAAAATTGGTCCTAATCTGTTTTCCACCCTTACAAGGACCAGTCAGACACAATCTTTTACATCTTTTAGATCTCTATATATTACTGTACCAGTGACTAATATAGCTATGGACTGGGACGTCACTCAGCCTAACAGCCGCTATAAGACTGAAGCAATACAATTAGCTAGATCAAGATTTGCTTCTAATTTCAGTATTTTTTTAGGGAAGTGACGAATGCCTAACCTAAAAACAAAATCACAAAGAACCCCATTTTTTTTTTTAGATGTCAAGAATTTACTGTCTAATTTTATTTAATTATAAAAGTTTGTTAAAAGCATTTAAATAAAAAATGGTAAAATGTTTACAATTTAAAAACTATTACAACTTTTTATGCAGAATTTAAATATATCTAGATCTATAACTCAAATTTGAAAAACCATCATCAGAGTTTCCTTTTAACTAGAGATTATTATTATTATTAATATAATTATCATTTATTAATGAGATATATTATATATTATAATATATTGAATATTTTCAGTCACATTATTGTCAGTCAGATATATCTAGATTCTAGATCTACCTATCTAGATATCTTCTTAGAACTAGACAAGATTCTAGTTAATCTAATTATAATTTATAAATAATAGATCTATACATCTAGTACTAGAAAAATTACTAGTCTAGATCTATCTAGACTAGTTAGACAACATTTATTTATTTTTATCATTTATATTATATAAATGTGACTATCTAGATCTCTAGTGACCAGTCTAGATCTAGATTTACATATCTAGATTCAATATAAACTCTCTTACACTTAAAAATTAATAATCTAAAAATAAAAGGCCATGCTTACCAAAATTCTCCTTCAAACTCTCGGCCTTTAAAACAAAGAAAAGAACAAAAAACTAGACTATTTAGATCGTTGTATTCAACAAGCTTGCTTCATAAACTTAATTTTAAACATTTTATAAATAACTTAAAAAGCAACAAGAGACTGAAACAAAATTTAGACATTACGATACAGCAAAACGTTAATTAATGTAGATTTAGAAAATTTATTTAAATCTTTAAATAAAGGAAGAAGAATAGACTCTAGTGGGTCAAATGGGCTTTAATTTTCGAACTTAAACATTTTTTCAGCCATCTTGGGACTTAGCCGCAAAATGCTTGTTAACAAACAGCAGTTCAACCCGAGCACATTGGTGTATTTCATTTACTAATTACGCTAAAACATTGATAAAATAAATCACTAATTAAAATGTACTTACGGAAGAATGTTGTGGTGACTGACTATCTTCAACAGAAGACATTTGATGTGAAATAACGCAGTAGTTTTTTTGATCACTGAAATGGCGGACATCGACTCCACGGCAAAGTCCCTATTTCATGTCAGTAGGCATGCGCAGTAAAAGAACTTAGTCGCTGGCGATGAAGGCGTTTAGAAAAAAAAACACGCTAAGTCCGCTTGCCTTTTTTTTAACGTTAAGTCTAGACTAGCTCTAATCTAGATAGATCAAGTAAGAAAAACAGGGATCTCAGAGTATATCGTATCATACATATCTATGTTCCTACCAGATCAAAACAGGGATCTCAGAGTATATCGTATCATACATATCTATGTTCCTACCAGATCAAAAGTACAAGATTGCACTAGATAGGCCTATAGATCTATATTATTATATAGGCCTATAGCCTATATATTAAAAAAAAATCTTTTTAAAAAGTATTCATTTCTACAATATAAATCTATCTGTAAAAGTGAGAGAAATGGGTGTAATTTTGTTTTATAAATAAATCCTACCATACGGTAAAAAGTTTAGGACAGGACTGACTATTTGCTAGTTGTGGACTATTTCTCCAATTACCCTGAAATAAAACGACTGGAGAACAAAACAGAGAATGTGTTTGTTATCAGGGCACGGCAAGGTATTTTTGTTAGAAATGGCATACCAGAAGAAATAGTGAGCGCAATTTGCCATTCAACAGCTAACAATAAAAGGAGTTTGCTTATGAGTGGAGTTTCAAGATAACCACATCCAGCCCCAGGTACCCTCAATCAAATGGTCAAAGTGAGGTGTATGTTAGTATCGTAAAGCAGATATTCAACAAAGCATACAAAGGGGGAAAGATCCATATCTCGCTATGCTCGAGTATAGAAATACTCCGATAAGCGGGCTGCCTTATTCACCATCACAAATGCTGATGAGTAGAAGACCCAGGGACATCATTCCAACTGATTCCAAACTATTGAAACCATCGGTAGCTGAAAATACAGAGACATTACTAAAAGAACGACAGATGAGATGCAAAGTGAAATTTGATGCAAAAGCAAAACTACCTAAAGATTACTCTGTCGGAGAGAAAGTGAGAGTTCGTATTGGTCAAACATGGCAGAAAGCAGGTGTAGTTAAAAAAAACATTCAACACCCAGATCTTACATCA
Source organism: Biomphalaria pfeifferi (assembly GCA_030265305.1). Lineage (NCBI taxonomy): Eukaryota > Metazoa > Mollusca > Gastropoda > Planorbidae > Biomphalaria > Biomphalaria pfeifferi. Next base: position 1,109,539 of record JASAOG010000198.1, on the reverse strand, counting down.
TAAAGACAAACGATGGAAAAACCTACAAAGGAAATCAACGCTTTTTGAACAAGAGTTTCTATGAAGATAACTCTGGGTACTATGATACCGATGAAGACAACGAACATCAAACTGTTGCAACAAACAAAATTTCTGGGTACTATAATACCGATGAAGACAACGAACATCAAACTGTTGCAACAAACGAAACAGACAGTTATAGACCAACGTCTGGAGAACTTGTTGTGCCGGTCAAGACAACCAGAAGTGGTCGAGTTGCTAAAAAAGGTTCCTTGTAGATATCAGTCTTAAGAACTTTAAAAGGAAGGATGTGATAATAACTTCAAAAGGAAGGATGTATGCCTACTAATATATTTATATTACGTCATTGTTTGTTGTGAATGTTTTGTGAGAAAGTAATTAACAGGAAGTGAGATAATAACAAAGATAGTCTTCTATGTCTACTTGTATAAAAACAAAGTCTCTGTTATAATTATTATTATTTATTAATGTGTACAGTGTGTTATTTATTCATCTGTGACAACAGAACAGGGAGAAGGGATATTTTTGGTTAACTAAATCACCCTTTCTAAAATATATATGTATAGCCTAATAATTGGGCCTATTATCGGGTCTGCTGGGTGGGGACCCTGCCTCACAATCTTTCCGCATTTCATTTTTAAAAGAAATTTCTATAAATCAAATAAGAACATAAAACTAAAATGTTATTTAACCTTGGTTAGACCAATAATAGAATATGCATCCACCGTGTGGGACCCCTCAACTCAAGAAAACATTAAGAAACTGGAACAAACACAAAATAGAGCAGTGAGATTCATAACAAACGAATATTCACATTTGACTAGAGTAACACCATTAGTAAAATCACTAAATTTAGAAAGCCTTCAGGACAGAAGACTCAAAAGTAAAGTAGCAATTATACATAAAACACTGAACCATAATCTTCAAATACAAAAACAAAATTTAATAAAATACTCTGAAAGACACAAAAATAAAGGCACATTCCTCGTTCCATATGCTAGGACAAATTTGTACAAATACTCCTTCTTCCCTAGTGCTATTAGAGCATGGAATGGGTTGCCTGAGCTAGCCAGAAAAACCAGTGACTTGGCAGAATTTAAGTCATTGGTTAATATGCATGACTAAATGCATGACGCGTAGGACGTAATCATCTTCTTTTTTGAAGTAACGTCTGTATTATATAAGATAAGATAAGATCTTGGCTATATATAAGACGAGGAAATATATGTAAATGCCTATATGATTGCTTAGCCTATGCAGTAGGCCCTACAGTTGACGAATGTGTCATTAGACCAGCCATTTTGTCAGGTTTGGTAGGTCTACTCATATATTCTTTGAAATTGTTTACAAGAATAGTATAACAGTAAAATCACTTTATAAATCATCTAAAAGTCTAACACATATAAAGATAAAGCAAAGTCCTTTAATTTTACAAGTATTCGTCTTTAAAATATCAAAGAGAATTAACTGTGTTTCCTTATGTAGTATTGAAAAAAAAGGGGGGGACTACTTCCCATTGATCGCTTGTGTTACGAAAAGAGGATTTATCTAAGGTTCTATCCACCATTGGGGATATAAACACAATGTTTGTAATCTACTCTTTCTTTACATTTCTCAAATACGGTTTATACTCAAATACAATAAGAGAGAAAAAGAAACCGATATTGAGAAATATGGAGTTGATTGGCCATAATGGAACCTAAAGAAAATAAACTGAAAATAAGGCTCCCGAAGTGGTCTACCCAAGCAGGTAAAAAAGCAGGTTTCAATATTATCAGAATGAAATTCTATCATAGACAAATGACAGAAAATAATGGAGAAAAAAGGTTAACATATCTTGTGTGGTGCCCCACCGGTCCAGCAGACCAAAGGATAGGTGAAAATGAATGTGAAGTTAGATGTGAACCTGGCCTAGCTGATGTCTTATAATGAATATCTAATTGATCTAATTGTTTTGTAAAGGGCCAATCTCTTATTCCTCAAGAATAAAACATTTTCCTTATTATCAATGAATAGTTTTGAAGTTCACGCGATAATATGAAAAAAAAACTGCTTATTAATTGTTGTTTTAAATTTTGTCTGACTTATATGCATAGGTAATAGACTTTTTCTCTTTAAAAAATAGTAAACATTTCTTTGTGTGTAAATATAGTACTTAGTATAACTTTTATAACAGAACTTACATAACTTAACAATAAAAATTAAAAACAATGTGTTTTTTTTTGACAAAAATTTACAACCGTTTGCATAAATGTGTTAAAAATATGGTAAGTGGGGAGTCTCCCCTAATAAAGAGCCTCTCGTGTTTGATACTATTAATAGTGAATAGTAGTAAAAGTGGTGTATTTTTATAAAAAAAACTGCTTGCATAAGTGATTTAAAAAATTAGATTTTTCGCTTTCAGAAAGAAAAAAGTAGCCGTTGCATCAGAACTTTGAATGGTCTAAAATATTGTGATGTCGGATTTTCACTATCTTTTCTAGTTTACGAGATCTAAATGGGACGGACGAACGGACGGACAGACATTCAACACAAAACTAATAGCGTCTTTGTTCCTTTCGGGGGCCGCTAAAAAAAGTAATAGAGCGAAATGACGAAGATAGGCCTATGGATAGATTTTGAGTAATAATACAAACACTATCACGTACAAAAGTAAAAAAGTAAGTAAAAAAGTAAGGAAAGTTCCCCTTTCAGACCTTAAGGTCTATGTACTTAAGTAGGTCATAATATCGGAGGATCACTATTGTTTACTAAATGGGGACTATTAAAAATTACTTTGTTCTACAAATGAAAGATATTTTTTATAAAATATTCTGCAGTACGAACAAATATTTAGATATATACGCTTATCAATATTTTTCGTATTCTGTACACCGGTTACACCAAAAAGTAGCTAGTTATTGCATTTATGAAAATCCTAGTAAAAGTCATTAAGGCCTGTTTAGATTTAGGAAAGTGTTTCTCAGGGGGTATGTGAAGTCTGGTTCCACCATAAATCGTTCACTGACATTTCGTTCACCCGACAATTCGTTCACCCGCAACTGTTTCTCAGACAACTTGTTCACCGACAACTTTTTCACCGACAATTGGTTTAAGGCAAATCGTTCACTGAAACTGGTTTCACACGACAAATCGTTCACACGACAAATCGTTCACTGGATATTCTTAATATCAGGCTTATATTCTCGAATTCTCGCGCGTGTTGATACAGCAAAGATCTAGCGATACCGCTAAACGAAAAGTACGCAAAAACGCTCATACAAATAGTCTTTCTTGTTCTAGTATAGACCTACAACTTAAGTACTCTTTTCAGACCTTACGATCTTTAGGGTATATGGATCGGACATCTTTTTTTTATATGACCGACAGTTAACGAGGGTGGCCAGTACAACGACGACACGTCTTTAAATTTACTTTTCCCAACTAATGTCAGATACCCATTAGAACTGGGTTGAATCCGCGGCATTCTAAAAATCACAAAATTCCAACTCCAAGTCTTCAGCGAGATTCGAACCAGGGCAGGGACCACTCAACCATCATGCCCTACTTTTAGTAGGCTATACAAAACACTTAAAATTATCGACGAAACCCTATGTTTGAACAAAAACCACTAAGTGTAATTTTTTAATGAAAATTTAATGCGTAAATTTGGAACTCTACACAAACCATGGTATTGTAAATATTTATGCAAAGTAAAACCGGAATAACTGTGTTATAGCCAAATATAACAAATATAGTTTCTTTACTTTATTTCATCATATTCTAAAAGCCCTCCCAGACCCCACCGTGAAAGTCTACAGCAGTGGTGTTCAACCTTTTTTGGCCTACCGCCCCCTTTTCGAAAGTTTTCTTTAAACAAATCCGCCAGCGCCCCCCTCAAAGAAAAATACTAATTATTTTTAATATAAATATTATTATTGCTGAATTTACTATAAAACGAAAAAAAAAAGCTAATAGAACATTGTGCCTCTTGCAGTCCGACAATATTGGAATGTCAAGCTTAAAATAAGTCAAAGTAAGGCGAAGGTCTTTTCTGGTGGCTAGTAGCTACATTCAATCTATTTCTTTGCTTACTCATTACGTTTGTAACACGTATTTGTAGCATTTGAAGTGCAGCCATAGCTCTGTTCTGCCTCCTTATGTTAGTATTCTTTTTACTGAAGACAAAATTTCATAATTCTATTTTTTTTCCTGCAACGGTAACAGTAACAGATGTTCAAAAATTGTCATGAATATATATATATATATATTTTAAAGCTATTACATCTTAGAAACGAATCGTTTTTTCTTCATAGAGCATTGTTAGGTGAATACTGTGAATTGCATATAAATTGATGTCCTAAGGCAGTAATTCTAATTCATTTGTTAACAAGTTATGTGGGATTGTTAAACTCTTTAAAATAGATTTAATATGTCAATAAAAGAGAAACTGATTTAATCAATGAAAACCAATTTCTTTCCTTGCAGTCGGAGCTTGGTTTTATTCATTAGATGCCTACCATGTAAAACACATATTTTATTTTAGCATTCTCTAAGTCATCGCCAACCGATGAATCTTATTAGAACTAAAATAATTACAAAATTGTATTAAAGAGTTTATTTTGTTTGCCAGCGCTAATTTTGAAGAAATTTTGACATTTTGTTTCAGTGTAAGTTTCTTCTGTCATCTCGAGTTGAGTTTGCTGAGCGCCTAAAGGCAGCACGGAAATCTCCCAGTTCACCAACCCCGAAAAAAAAAAATCAAATATCACCCCCGGAAACACTGATGGGGCTAGGCTTTATAATCTACCAAAAATTCAAGCCACAGCCTGAGAAAAACTAAAGCAAACTACTGTCACTAAATTTAAGGGGGGGGGGGGTTTGATGTTCAAACCCTTCACCCAATAAACTATTACAGCAAAGCTATAGGATTTGGAGGTTCATCTCCCTCCTGTCGTGTTCACGGCAATGATAGCGAAAAGGCTTTGTTTTATCACGCTCACGTCTGCGATATTTTAATATCACTGCCTGGTATGGCAATCTGAACATTAAAAATAAATAAAAATAAACTTCATAGAATCCTAAATGCTGCAGGTAAAATCATTGACAAAAAAAAAAAAAAAAAAGACCCCACTTGGGCAGCTGTTTGAGACGAACATTCATAAAAAAAGCTAAAAATATTCTAGAAATAAAAAATCACCATTTGGGTCAGGATTTTACCATCACAAAAGAGATACAAGACACCAGTAGCAAAGACAAGCAGACAAAAAAAACCCTCTTTTGTCCCCCTGGCAAGCAAATCATTAAATAGAAACTGATATGAACTTTTCGAATGCGAATTATGATTTGAGTCTGCTGTGAATGTATATTTTGGTTTTCTATAGTTATAATGTTTTGTTTGGTGTAATGCACAAATTGTAAGACACATTTTCTCGTGGATAATAAAGATTATTCTTCTAGTTGCTTTCTTTGTGTTCATGAACTAGTGCAGCACGAATTGTTGTCATGTGTGTAAACGTCACGCCTTAGCTTCTTCAAGTTCCTCTGTTGGGGAAGATGTACGGGCCACTGTTGTAATGGGTACGTAGGTTTACGAATAGCTTTGATTTGTCTCGATTTATTTGTGTGAGCGTTTTCGCTTAAGTTTTGGTTTAGCGGTATCGCTAGATCTTTGCTGTATTTTGTGTTTCAGGGTGCGAGGCTAGGGCAGAGCCATGAATCTACTCGTGAAGCGTTGCTGTTCCAGGCCGTATGGCGTAACATTTTGATGTCCATTTATTTCATAGTTAAATTGTTATTTTAAAGATTATTTAGCTTCAGTCGTTTACCACTGCATTAGCCTGCAGAATTGGGGAACCCGATTAAAGTAAATCGTCCCCTAGCATTACACAATGCTTAAAATTGTTATTAAAGCCGGAACATCCGCCCCCTTTTTGTTGAGCTTACACTAACCGCGCCAGATTTTAACGATCCCCTTAACATACTTTGTAGCTCGTGAAATATTGTTGAAGTCTGCTTTCTCTTTCCTTCTCTCTCTCTCTGGAACTCCTTTTAATTTTTTTTTAACCCTGGGTATGCTCTCAGACTTAAAAAGACTTGTTTTGGAAAAAAAGTTTGAACGCGTTATTTTTTCCACACCCATTCTCGTATAAAATGAAATTCGTAGATAAATCAATACAAGAATCAACCATTAGTCCAGTAATTAATGAATATTAATTATTGTGTTTGATACCATCAAGAGAAATTAATCCTTCAGTATTCACAAATATGGTTAAATATGTTGGTTTAGTCCCCTAAATAGTTGTACACGTTATTTCTCTAACACCCAAACTTTTCTGGCAACCAATTGTTCTATAGAAATAATACCTACTTGAGAATAGAGTGCTTCGTTATGACTGAATTAATATGGACTTAAGGTCTTAAATTTGAGTTTCTCAACCTGTTAACCAATAATTATGATTGCAATCAAAGTATTACATTTCACTAACAATCATAATGCAATCTCTGGTAACGAGAACTCTGTAAACAACAATTATAACGCAGGTGACCAGATTTCTGGACTAACCACATCTCCCTTTTCAATTTTTATGTCCGGGGAAAATAATATTGGAATATTCTGCCAAAATGAGGACATGGCTATTTTTGGCCTTAATGTTAAAAACAGAGTGCAACAGGTTACAGAAGGCTATCTGAAGACTCTATGCAGCTGTTCAAATAAGTAATACACATTTCTTCTATCAGGCACCACATAAAAAAAAATGTTACCATTGTTTTTCTTCATATTTTTAAAACAAATCAACAAAATGTGGATGAGGGGTGAATTTAAAAAAAACATGGGCTGTGAACTAAGCCAATGTGAACACAGAGATGCTCTTTGTTCATGTCATACAAAGACAACAAAGCAATGGAGAAATGGAACAATAATGTTTAATTAGACATGATAACAATAGTAGCACTACATAGTTCAGTTGAGAATGTCTTCCTACAGACCACCTTCACCAAGGCTCTGTGGAAACAACAGTTCAGTACATATCTCTGAAAATACAAAATTCAAATTGAAACATTTCCAATTTTGTATTTAGGTATGTGTGTGTGTGTGTGTGTGTGTGTTGAAGTTGTGGATGCCTGTGAATTACACATTATGAAATGTAGATAAGAAAAAAAATGTGTTTACAACCTGCAATACTATATCATTGAAATCTATGTACATGAGAACACAGGTCAGTCTTTTGACTCATAAATGTTTTGAGAAGCAAGATACACAATTTATGAGATGAGAAGAAATCAGCCACAGGAAATAGGGAGAGGGAAGGGAAAAGTTTATTTTATATTCATGTAAAAAATTTATACAAGTTCAACACCAAATAAAAGATAAGTCAAATAGGTATTTTGAAGGGGAAAAAAAAAACATTTAGGCCACATCCAGTGTGCACAGTAATACACATGAGGTGGTTGTTTTTTTTTTTAATTTGTCAACAGTGAAAAAAAAAATGCACTAATTGAAAAACATGTAGGGCATGATATATGAATACAATGTGCAATGGTTGAACCAAATCTTGATCAGCAGAATGTGCACTCAAACAAAAACACTGAAATGCACATTGACAAATAATGTCACAAGTTGACATTATGCATGCACAGTAACAAAATTTCAAACTCACCCAAGAGGAAACACTAATAGTAGATTTCTTAGCTAAATGTTAGCCAGACAAGTTGCCAAAGAGAAAAAAAACAGCCAAAACCAACAATACAAATAAAAAATAAAAAAAATACAAGTCTTTGCTCTGCTCAAACCCAAATGTTTCCAGACACATTTTTACTGTCCATCACAAATAAACAAAATATTGACAACAACAACAAAAATTAAACTTGGTTAATTTTGTCAAATGGTCACATTACAAAGATAGCTACTATTACTTTGGTTGTGACAACCAGAGAATGGAAATGTATATCTACTATAATTAAGAATATGTATAAAGCTTATTTGATAGTAAAGAAAAAAAAAGCTATATAATTAAGTTTCAAAAATGTTCTATTTAAAAAGTGTAGAGAGTATAGTAAGGAATACAAGTCCTGTACTAAATAACAAATTAATGAGTAAATAGTTATACAAAAGCATTTCAACAAAATGTATATTGCTATTATCTTGATTATTTAGTCAATGACTAATCTATTGTGTTACACAAAACAGTGCGAGCCAATCACAAAGCATTATGAAAATGCAAAAGCTATCATAAAATACATTTTCTAGGCAAAAATATTAACAGCTAACCAGTGTGATTCCATTCTTATTATTTTGTAGAGTCAGTACATTGCTTATGAATATCAATAAAGTAAAAATGTATCAATAAACAAGCTACTGCACATCATAACTTGTGATCCATTGGTATTATTTAGATGTTACCCTATGCTGTGCATACTCTACCACTGTTTGGAAAATGTCACTTTACAGTTTTAGAATTATAGTTTTCATTCAAGATTCATTGGAGCTGAAGAACTAGGTTCCTGGAAAGGTGTGTATGATTTGCATGAGAACATATAAGAAAATGAGATTTAATTTCTTTTTCTGACATTCATCATTTTTTTATCTTACAAAGCAAAGTAGTCAATACAACAAACAGCAAGTGTTAACATACATAAAAATAATAAGAACTTTGAGATGAAAAGCTCAACATCTTGCTCTACAAATAGTGCTATGAATAGATCAACCCCTGTTATTGTCGTGTGAGACCCATGATGAATTCTTTTCTTGAAGTATGTTACACAATTTTTGCTTTCACTGAAGAATCCAGCTCTATTTATTTACTGAAGGCTGTGCACTGATAGTAATTGTTATTGCTATTGATTGATAATATCTAATGTGTTTGTGTTTAGAGTACATAGAAATATTTATGTAATAAACTGTAGTTTCAATTAAGAAAAATTCGTTTAAAAAATTTGTTTAAAAAGAGCATAATTTTAGTAAAAAAGATGTTTTGCAAGGCTGAAAAATGACATCTAGCAAAGATACAATTTTAGAATTCAATGAACAGAAATTGTGAACTGTAAAATGTAATTCAATTTCACAAAAACATTTGACTTAACATAATTTACAAGTAACAGAATTGGTGAGCTATTAATAGCTTCTTAATTGTGACAATGTAGTGTACTAAAAATTGTTTTCATAAATAAAATAATGTACTTCTATTACTGTTCTTTTTTTTTCTTACTTTCAAAGGGTTAAAAAAAAAGTTATACTACTACAGGGGTGAACAATTGTATAGAAAGCTTCATGGCCCAAACATCTTGTGTTTTTACTTTGGCCCCATAGAAAAACAAGAAAAACACTTAAGCGCTTTCATAATTTTGGCAAAGAAGATTTTATAATAAACTCTCAAACATATACAGAATAGTGTGTATGTATCAGTTTAATCCAATCTTAGTCTTGTGGGAATAAACCTTCAAAACTATTACATCTAACACACACTGGCAAAATATTAAGACTTGGTGCACTTAAAAAAAAAAGAAATATAAAAATATGCATGCAGATGATGGACAGTGTATAAAAATGATTTTTGGTTGAATTAATTAGTTGCAGAAGTTTACGATCTATATTTCTTAAGGAATCATTTGACCAGATAATATAAAAATATACTTTGCAGCTTTTTTTCTGTAGGACTAACCCTACCCGCAAGCAAAAGACAAGATAATAAAAATGTTGAGGACTTGGCCTCAAATTCCCTTCATATATATATAAAAAAGAATCCTACACAATATTTTTTTTGTTTTTGTTTTTGCCACTTTTCAACCTTCAGCATCAACATAAGGCTTATTGGAATCAGAGCATGCAATAAAATGCTTCAAATTTTTGCAGGTATGATAGCAGAAAAAGTGAAAACATTCATTTATAAACAACATACCATTCTTTGAAGATACATTTTTAGAATAGAAAATATCACAATGTAAATAGATATAAATTGTTAACTCCCTTTTGTGTTCAGGAAACAGGGGAAAAAAAGTTATGTATATACAATATACATTGTTAAAGACAAATCACATTTTATTTCTAGATCAGAAATTTAACTTCATTGCTTATAAGGTATACTTTAAGAAACAAGTTACTCAAGAGCAGAGTACAAATAAACAACCCTGACATGCTTCATCAAGTGCACAGATTACAAATGAAGATGACATGGCACATAATTCACAGCACATGGATTTAGATTTATCATGACATCTGGGACCAGGTCACTTCAATCACAAAATATTCTCTAGTTCTAACAGAATTAAAATTTTGCAAAAATTAATATAGTTTTGATTTAAATTGTGAGTTCTGAATAATTTTATTTAAAATAAAGTCTGGAATCCTTTTATAATGAATATTAAGTCACAATTATTTTTTTTAAAGCAAACCATCATCTCTGCCTTCATTCTCAACTTTTCAGTTTGTAATCTACCAAATTCAGCTAAACATTCTAAAATATTTGTAAAAATATTATTATAATAAATAATAATGAACATAAAAAGTAAATATAATTATCTAAATTTGCCACTAAATTAATTAATTGCACATATTTCTGGTAGGAAAACATTATCTATTATTGCTAACTGCAATACAACTACCTAACTTAACCTATTAAAAGTATGATCATTAGTCTCTTAAATACATTAATCCTAAACAAATATGTAGAAATAAATTACATAAAAATATTTAGAATGGATCATGAAAAGTATCACTATTATAATCTTTATATAAAACAAATTTCCTGTCATTAGTTTTTGCATGATATTTCCTGTCATTAGTTTTTGCATGATGTTATCTGTGTGTGAGTGACGGGGATTAAGAAACAGCTTGTATAGAAAGTATGGATAGGCACTTCTTGTGAAGAGCAGATTTTAAGGTCATCAGTCAAGTATTTTACACTTGAGACATGAGGAAGATTGGTAAATTAAGTCAGATCTAAAGAAGTTGGTTGTCAACAAGGCAACTGGGGTTACTTTTAGATGAATCAAATATGTCCAGACTTTGGTTCATTGCTAAGGACGATTCCATTAGTAAACACTGTGGCAAACACTTTGGGCAACCGATAATGAAGTTGACATATTTCATGTATTTCTCTGGATTGCAAGATAAAGATAGTCTTTACATTTATCCTATTATATTATAGTTCAACTTACTCACACATATTTATAAAATTACTTGTATAATTACTTTATGCATGATGCAGTTGATAAAAACAAGACTAATACCATAACAATATCTTTTGTCCACCACTACTTAACAAATTAATGTAATATGAAGTAGTGGAAGTGAACAAATCATTCAAACGTTTCGACTGTCAAATATATTAGTAAAACCAGTAACTCAAAAGTTTGTTCTGAACTTCCTGGAATGTCTCAAAGAGTTAAAGATACAGTCGAACCTCGGATTGTGAGCACTGCTTCCTCCTTGTAATTTAAAGCTCTCATAGCGACGCTTATTTTCTCAAAAGAAAAAAAAAATTGTAATCTATATAAAATGATTTATACAGAAAAATAGTCCAATATCTATGTAGAAGATAATATTTGGCTCTAAGTTTCTAATAAACAAACCAGATATTAAGACTTATTAGCAGTGTCATGTGTGTCCAGTTATGGTTATGTGATTTTTTTCTTTGATAAAATTAAAAGAACAAAAGAAGATACTCTATAATGAGAACTATTTTGGAATAAGAAGTTTGATGATTTATGTCAGTAAAGAGAAAAGAGGTTAGAAGCTAGCTATATCTTTTAATATCAAGTAAACCCTGATAGAGTAAAAAAAAAAAGAGTTCTAAAATGTATAGACTCTGGACTCACTCTTCATCCAGTCATATCCCAGCCCTGCTAAAATAAAAGCTTTTTATTATCATTGTCTGTAAACTAAACCCCAAACAAGTAAAAAATGAAATAAATATGAGACCATTTATTTAGATAACTAACATTGGGAAATCCTGATGCTTAAGTTTGATCTGTTTTATTAGCTGAACAAAAGATTTGTCTTTTTAAAAATATTTTTATAATATAGAAAAAAAGTTAAGTTCCCTTTAAAGACCATGTGATCTATAGGGCAGATGATGTAAAGGTCATCTGTTTCTGTGGCCCATGATTAACGAGGGTGTTATGTGGCCAGCACAAAGACCAACCGCCTTTATTTTTCCCCAACTAATGTCATGTACCCATTAGAGCTGGGTGGACTCAGAGGCGCCCAAAGATCCCGAAATTAAAAATCACCAAAATTTTAACCTGGGACCCTTGATTTAGAAGCCAAGCACTTACCACTTAGCCACTGCACCTCCTTTTTATAATTTACTTACAAAAAAACAACAGCTTAATGTTGCATTATCAAGTAACTTCTTTAAGTAGTGTCTTATCAATTTCTGATTATATACTAACAGGCAATTAGGAAAATGCTAGCACAATGTGATCAACAAGGCCAATTTTTCCATTTCATTTAAAGATTTTTCAGAAATAAATGATTGAATTGTGAAGACAACAGACTTTTTAGTAAATCAATTTAAAAACAAACAGATATTCATATAAATGTAGCTCACAACTCAGAGCTAATAGAAAGTTATTGAAACACTATTAAATCAGTCGCAGTTTTACTAACAACTCAGAGCTAATAGAGTTATTAAAACACTGTTAAATCAGTCACAGAGTTTTGACAAAGACATTAAATCAATAAATTTGTTATTGTCTTGGAAAATGCTCACAAGCTGGTTTACTCATATCCGAGGTGTGAATGTATCATTTAATTGTTGAAAATTTTTAATAAATTGTAGAAAAAGTTTTGGAAAATGTATAAAACTATTTATGTTAGACAAAAACTTACTAATATATTTTTAAACACTTGTAGGAATTTGTTTACTTATAACAAATAAGTGAGGTCCAAAGTATATATGAAATGATCTCTCTTCAAAATTTAATTTAAAAATGAAATTAATTAAATGTACTTATTTTATAGTATATATATATATATATATAGATAGATATCACACTTAAACAATGATAAAAGAAATATTAATGTATTTACAATGTATTAAAATAACTTTTGAATATGTCCATAGAGATTAAGGTAATAGTTTTTTTAGTCAAAAAGTAATCCATACTTTGTTTTGAAAACAAGTCACAGAATCACAAGCTCTATACATACACATTTCATTTCAAGTGATTTTCTATTTTCCATTGTACATGTTACAAGTAATAAACCTATTCGACACATTTTGTATGTAAAAAGTTAAACAGAAAAAAAATGTCTACCTCAAAAGAGAAAGAAACAGTTTGATTTCTCATTAGCATTGATTTAATTCCATGAAACTTTGAAATAGTAATCGTTAAGTACAATTACACTTACTTTTAATACTACAAAAGTTTTCTTGAGAAAAGTCAACATTGTACTATGCTAAATTGTATCTTTATCCCCAATTATTAATATTCAAATTTTAGATATTTCAATATTTGCTAATATATTTATAGTTGATATTGAATGAAACCAAAAGTATAGTTTTATAAGTGTGAAACCTGGATTTCTCAGCACTATTCCATGTGTTCCACTGATGTGACAAATTTGCTTGTCAAGTAGATTCTCTAATGAAAAATTAAAGCTGCTAGAATATAAATATACATCCTCACAACTAATGATGATGTCCATTGTCTTCACCCATCGTTTGAAAGGCTTCTTCAGCTTTCTGTGCCTCATTAGCCTGTATCTGTCTCTCTCTTGCCCGCTCCTGATCAGCTTTTACTGTCACAGGGTCTGGCGCTGACCACCTCCTCTGCCGTAGTGAGGATGTCGAATCAGAGTCCGGGTCAAACTCTGCTTCTTCCTCCTCTTTGACATCTGTCTCATTTCTCTGTGACACTCCCCTTCTCCTTGCCTTGTGACTGTTGTTGGAGTTTTCTTTCTTGACTGGTACTATGTTGGACTGTGGAGGCGGCAGTTCATTCTGGGATGTCCTCCTTTTGCTTAACGCTGCAGTTGAATTAGGTGAAACAAAGCTAGGATCCATCTCCACTTTTAGAGGTACAGAGGTCACAGTGGAGCTAGTAACTGGGCTGGAGGACTGAGCGGATGCTGCAGATGAAGAAGCAGGGTGTGCTGATGGTGAGTCTGAGCACTGTCTACCTAGCTCCTGATCTTGCTGCTGCTGCTGACTGATCTCAGCTGCTTTCAGACAAACATCTTTGTGGGTGAGGGATATACACACATCACCAACATTTAGCTTTTGGCAATCTAGTCCATAGCGAGCTAGAGTTCTGGAAACTGAACAAGAGGACCATCCTTGGTCAAAAACAAAGAATGGGTGCTCCAAAGTTGCTTCTACAGTTACCTTCAAGAGAAAAGAAAATGAAGCAAGATTTAATTATGTAATTTTTATGCTTTGAAATATATTTTTAAAAATGTAATTGTTTTTAGGAAAGTTTATTATTTTTATATTAAAATTTAAAAATTCAATACATTTGATGTTCAGTATATTTCTTACTTCTAGTATCAGAAACAATGAACACCAAACTTTGAAGTCTAAAATGTGAATACTATATCACATTACATGAGCCATTTAACTTCTTACTAATAAAACTTCTTTGGACTATAAGGATCAATAGGCTTAACCTCAAGTAGTAGCAGATCAATCAAGATTATCATATTTCACAATATATGCAGCTGATAAAAAGAGAAGAATAATTTGAGCAGATTAATTGAAAAACTGAAATGTCTGCAGGGTGAGGCAGAGGCAGAAAAACATGTATACAGAATTACAGGTATAAACATCATATGCTATTTGAGTTCGTCACTCTGATAATGAAATGATTCACCAAAATTTTTGTATATTTACAAAATTCACTTCTTTTGTACACTGAATGATGGTTAAGATGATCATTTAAATTATATTATTAAGTCATAAATGTATCTACACCTGGTTAGATTAATCTGAAATTACCTTCCTTTTCCAATTCAATTTCAAGTAAATTTGTATATTTAGCATTCTGTTTTTAATACCTGTCAGCTTATTCTACAGACAACAATATTTGCTATTCAGACATCTATTAGTTTCAATACCAAGTTATTTTTCAGAAAAGAATGCATTAGAAAAATTAGGATGATTTTTTAGTGTTTAAAGGTTGATTAAACTAATGTTTGAAGTTATTAAATGCCTGTTACCTGTACTCTGTGCTCACCAACAGAAAAGCTCAGCATGGCTGTACCTCTATCTGGATGTTCCTCAATTTTCACAACTGTACTGGAATCTACTTTAAGATCTGATGATATTTCCGCACTGTTGACAAAGTCCTCTGTTCGAAGATCTTCCACCCGCTTAAGGGTTCCATCAGCCAACTGGATTATAGATCCTTTCATGAAATGAGTAGGGTACTGGAGATGAGAAGGAGGGTTTTCAGAAGAGGGAGAACTTGGCGGTGGAGTCCAGTTAGGAGAAGGGGAGTAGTAAGCTTGTTGCTTGTACCTGGATGTGTTATCATCCCCAGATTGCTGCTGATAAGGAGACAGAGCCCGGCTCTGATGTCCAGATAGAACACTCTCAGAATGGTGACCTCTGCTATCAATGTTAGTTTTACTGTTACCATTGTTGACAGGAGAGTGACAGGAACTGGCATGAGAGACTGAGCCAAGATGAACATTTGACCTCTGGCTATCAACATTGTGAGCTGGAGCACTGTATGGCACAGAACTCAAGCTGGACACCTTCATCCACTTACTGACAGGCTCATCCTTGAGCCCATGTACTCCACTAACTTTAGATAGATCATCAGGTGCGTCTGTATCTGATGGCCGAGTTAGTATACGATGTTTTAAACTACCCTCCTTGCCACTTAGGGATGCTCTGAAATACAGATCACCCCTACCAGAGGGAGAGTCCCTACCACCATACTCCTTCACAACAGAATCAAAAGAAACTTTAGGTACATGTGTGTTAGCTGAATAAGAACTAGGTGGTGAAAGACAGGTTTTGACTTCAAGTCCACTAGAAGGCTCCCCATACAGACGGAGTTCTCTGGATGCCTCCAACTCTCTTGACTGGTTGCCACTACCTCCTTTAATGGCTGCCAGTTTCTCCAAGTGATGAGAAGACAGATTGGAGGTCGCTTGTGGTGGACCAGGACTTGGGGTTCTTGTTTCTGAAAGACGATGGTGTGTAGCAGTATACTGAGTACCAGAAGATGCTATGTGTGCTCCAGAAGAAAGAAATGGGCGTGGGGGAGCAGAAACAGCAGATGGCTGAAGTCTAGAGGATCTATATACAGAAAACAAAACAGAATTTAAATTATACAGAATGTCAGTTATACAAACATATACAAGAAGAAAAAAAAGATAATATGACATAAATAAAATAAGTAAGAGATATGTTATCGCTGCCTTATTTGACCCAGCATAACGCCAAAGAAGATAGCGAATATAGTAGGAGCAAGTACACAGCTCTGCTTCATGCCATTTTCTATTGGGAAGTGATCAGAAAGGGCACCACTGTGTCTGATCTGGCCTTATTGTCCCACAGGAAACTGCTTGAAAATGGATAGGTGGGCATCCCAGCCTAGCCAAAATCCTCCACAAATCATTGCGACTGACCATGTCGAAAGCCTTGGGTGAGGTCCACAAAGGCAGCGCATAGGATTAGGTTCTGCTCTTTGCATTTTACCTGTCAATGTCGCAAAACAAACATCTACTGGCTCTGAAACCACATTGGCTTTCAGATAAGACCTCATCCACTAAAGAGTGGGTTAGTTGGTCGAGCAACACTCGAGCAAAGATCTTTCCTGCTACTGACAGAAGTGTAATGCCTCGATAGTTGGAGTAGTTAGACTTGTCACCCTTTTTGTATAGGGATATGATTACGGAATCTCGAAATTCAGGTGGGACCACCCACTTCTCACAGCATAGAGCAAACAAGTCTGTTAACCTCTCAATTATGGCGACACCACCCATTTTAAATATTTCAGTAGGAAGTTCATCAGAGCCAGGTGCCTTGTGTTTTTAGAGTTTAGATATTGCTGTCTCAATTTCCTCAAATGTCGGTGAGTCGTTGAGCTCCCCTCTCATAGTTTTCTGAGGGACATTTGCCAGTGATTCCTCTGATATGTGCCTTTTATCACCAAACAGCATACTATAGTGTTATGTTCAGCGATTTAGGGGTGCTGTAGTCTGATAAGTTGGGCCATAGGCACATCGAAGCAACTCAAAGAAAGAGCGTGTGTCACCAGTGTCGGCCTGCCTCTGCATGTTTACGGACAGCTCAAGCCACAAATTATTTTTTAGTTCCCTGACCTTTGACTGCAGAGTGTGACAAGAAGCTTTATAGAGAGTTCTGGCTGCATTGTCATTAGGGTTCCCAAGAACAGAGCGATAGAATTTATGCTTATTCTTTAACAGTTCTTGAATTGCGATATTGTTCTCATCAAACCAGTCTCTGTTGGGTTTACTGTAGTATCCCATGAATTTGGCCGTCACGTCCTGAAGTATTATTTTTAGCTGGCTCCAGTTACTCACTGGGTCATTGTCCTGGGGCTTTTGAAGCTCAGCCTCGAGTAGTACACTGAAGCACTCTTTTGCGCCAGCCAACCTTTCAACATTTAGCTTCTTTGCCCTAGGAAGCCATCTTTTTTTACCATCTTGATGGTGATGTTCAGCTTCATCCGAACAAGACGATGGTCCGTGTAACAGTCGGCACTGGGCATTACTCTAGTGTGCACCACATCCCTGACATCACACTGCCTCACTACTATGTAATCCAACAGGTGCCAGTGCTTTGACCATGTGGTCTTGAAATGGCTTTTTTGTTGAAAAAAAGTGTTGGTTATCGCAAGCTTTGCTTCAGAGCAGAGGTCCAACAGGAGCCTGCCGTTATCATTGCAGTTGCCAATGCCATGCCTACCTAGAACACCTAGCCAAGCGCTGTAGTTGTTTCCCACTCGAGCGTTGAAGTCACCTATGATAACAAGTTTGTCAGTAGTGTCCACCTTGCACAGGACTCTCCTCAGGTCATCATAGAATCTTTCCTTGGTTTCAGGCTCTGCCTGCAGCGTGGGAGTGTAAGCACTGATAATAGTGATGTATCTAGATCCATCTAATGGTAGTCTGAGAGACATCAGTCCTAAATATTGCCAGACTGAGGGCCAAAACTAAAATCAGAACCACCCTCGTAAGAGATATGTTATTCGTGGATGACGCAGCGGTAGTGGCACACACGCAAGAGGAACTTCAGTCACTAATGTCCCGCTTCTCTCAAGCCTGTAAAGAATATGGCTTGACTATTAGCACGAAGAAAACAAATGTTATGGGACCACCTGCAACAGCACCACCCTAAATCCTCATAGACGATAACATGCTGGACGCCGTAAACGAATTCTGCTATCTGGGATCCACAATTACAGATGACCTGTCCCTAGAAGAGGAGATGAAAAAACACATAG
The DNA here is from genome assembly GCA_030265305.1 of Biomphalaria pfeifferi. NCBI lineage: Eukaryota > Metazoa > Mollusca > Gastropoda > Planorbidae > Biomphalaria > Biomphalaria pfeifferi. The sequence continues at coordinate 1,091,116 of JASAOG010000198.1, read as the reverse complement.
GGAAGGCTGCCTCGACATTCGCTAGACTCAGACCAAGAGTTTGGGAAAACCATAAGCTAACTACGGTGACCAAAATGGAAGTCTACAAGGCATGCGTTATGAGTACACTGCTGTATGGCAGTGAATCATGGACCACCTACGCAAAGCAAGAGAGAAAACTGAACTCATTCCATTTGAGATGTCTCCGTAGGGTCTCGAAAGTCACATGGGAAAAAAAAGTGCAATACTGATATCTTTGCGTGATCAGGTATTCCGAGCATCTTTACAGCCCTCAGACAATGCTGTTTGCGGTGGCTTGGACATGTTCGCCGGATGGAGAACAAGCACATCCCGAAAGTCATCCTCTATGGACAACTCGCGACTGGCACAAGAAAAACTGGTCGCCCCCACCTCCGTTACATAGATGTAATAAAACAGGACCTCAAATAAGTGAACATCAATACTGACAATTGGGAAGACATAGCTCTAGACCGCACCAGATGGAGAGAGACAGTGGCCAAGAAAGTTTTGGACAGAAAAAGAACATGGGTCTCAGGACATTATATTGTTGTTCTATACACATTATATACTGTTATAAACCTAGTGGTGGCACAAATGGGGGTAGTGGTGTGTAGTCAGCCGACGCAAATCGCCCCAGGCCAGCGCTAGATGAGCGGTCAACCGTGACGAGTTACGATGGTCAGCCAAGTCGAGTGTCAACAGGACGGTTCGGGAAGGATTGCCGTCGTGAACAGAGTTCAGGAGCGTCACGAGAGTTGTAGTCATCTGACCACCTAGAAACGTCGAGCGGCGTTCTGTCCAGTTCGAGAAGGCCAGTAGGGACTACAGCACAGTTCAGCGGTGTGGTTCTGTACGGAGCATTACGACGGTTCAGTGCGGAGTACTGTCAAGTACAGTTGAGACGACTGGCGTCTTGATCTTGGTCTGTGATCGAGTCCGACACAACGAGCCAAGTGTGTGAAGTCAGTCCTGAACTGTTGAACCCAGTGCAAGCCCGGAACGAGACGGAGAGGCCAGTGCAAGAGTTGATTCGGCGGAACGGTGTTATCGGAGAGATATTTGTACAGTGTACGTGTAGCCAATTGTACAGAATTGGCTGTTATTTATTCAAACTATTAAACTGTTACGTTACTTTGGAGCCCTGAGTTGTCAAGTTCTATAAGTTGGTGGTGTATGGTGCAGTTTGCAGAGAGCCTGGATAGTGAGATTCGTAACAATATATATTTTACACATTATATATATATATATATATAACATGCACTATCTGAATATTAGGATTGAGACACATGACCATAATCAATAGTTTAAATTTAATTGAAATGATCCAACTTGTAAATTATGCTTTTAAAAAAATCTGTTTGTGCTTTTTATTTATTAAAAAAAGGGTTTTACCCAAGTTAAACAGGATGAACTGCACATGTAACATGCTTTTTACTTTAAACTAATAGACCTATATTTGATAAAAAAAAAAGGCTATAATAGCACTAAATTAAACCAGGAAGAGATCAAACATCTTGCAATTGAGTAACTACTTCAATCAATTCTAAATGAATATATTGAAATTTCAAATATCTGACCTTTCAGCTCCCTGCACACCAAGATGTTGTGCTTGATTACCAATACTGGCTAACATTGCAGAGTAAGATTCTATTTTTGGATAATGGCTTTGTGAGCTGGCAGCCATTAATGAACCATGTGAGAATCCATGAGACAAAGAGCTGGATCCACCAAAACTTGGGAAGAAAGTACCATAAGGCTGTATAGTGGTCATATGACCGGTAGCTTGACTGTGGAGGCCATATACTGGTGCATACTGGGAAGGGTTGAAATTGGCATTGCCAGAAGCAGCAATTTGATGAGTAGGTGATGAAGTGTCAGCGCCTGTTCTAAAGATCCCTGAGGGCATTGATGGTTGGCCGGCAGATAGCATAGTTGGTTTGTTTGCTGAAGCAGCAGTAGAAGGTGAGGAAGTGGTTTTAGGGCTGTTGCACTGCTGCTGTTGATCGTTAAGAGTTTGACCTGACCCTGCCCCGACGCGTCCACTGTGCATGCCCCTGGACAGCCTTTGACCTGAAGATGATTCTATCAATCGATTCTCACTTGCAGGCAGTATCTTTTTACCCTGAGAGGAGTTTCTGTTTTCAGATAATTCAGAGTCTTCCTTATCTACAAAATGCCCATTATATACAGCAGAGTTTCTTGGATCTTGTCTAGCACCTGAGACCAACTGGTAATTGTCAGATTTCACACAAGGCTGGGACTGATGATTGCAATCACTGGCAGAAACCCTTATCAGATTGTTACCCTGAGTGACAAAATCACTGCTGTGAACAGTCACCAGCTGGTTTATGTTAGCCAATGTAGCAGTGCTTGGCTCACCAGCCTCAGTATAGTTTAATATCAATATACCAGCCTCAGTTCCACCACTGCTGTCAAACACTGCAGATGGGAGCTTGCTGTTGGGGGATAGGCTAATGCTTATGCTCTTCCCATCTAGATTGTTGTTCAGTCCATTTGCAATAAGGCTGGTAGGGAAGGCTGCTGCAGTGCTGCCACCACTGCTGCCTTTGTTGAGGTTGACACCAGTGTTGCTACTGGTGCTCAACAGATTGTTGAACTTATTGCTGCCATTCAAACTGCTGCTATTTACGATGATGCCAGGGTTTGCTCCGGCTATTAAATTGTTAATAGAATTGTTTGACTTGGAAATAGATACTAAGTGATGCTGCTGTTGCACCAAAGTGTTTAGGAGAATGTTTGTGGCCCCAGAGCTCAAGCTTCTGGTAGTGCTGCCATTTTGCTGAAGTTGAGGATCTGCAATAATTATGGTATACTGTACAGGTTGAGCAGCTGTCCCTCCATTGACAACCAACGGAGCTCTCCTGCTGGCCCCGCCACCATCCACTGAGACTGTCTGATTAGGAGGTGATGAGCTTGGAAGGATTTCGGTGCAATATAAGGAATGGCCATCCACTCCTAAAAAGAAAACAAGAGATGAAAGTTGGGAAATAATAATTATATAAAAAAAAAAAACAGAATAAACTATATTTATAAAGCATTTTTATTCAATACAACATTAGAACCAATAGAAAGAATTGCTGTACAATGATAAAAATATAAATAAAAAGTCTCACAATATCAAGAGAAATAGGTAAACTTTTTTTTGTTACTGTAAGCCTATAACAAATCATTCAAACAAAATAAAGCTATTTTGAAGAGTACTTCTCCTAGTGTCTGTTCTATAGCCCAAAGAAACAAATGGTTAGCAGTATTTGTCCACAAACGTTCAGCATTGTTTTTCCGCAGAGCCTAAGTGTATTACATTTTTTTTGTGATAGTCTCGGACTCCCCCACCATACACAGAGGAGAGGCCAAACCACATCCACAAGGTGAAAAGATTGCTCAGACGTCATAGACCGCCACAAATACACCTCCGGTTACGGAAGCGCCGCTAATAGCAAGTTCTCATTGATCGGACTTTCTATTTTGGACCACCCTATGATGGCCTTGGGTGTCCTCACGCGCAAGTGATGCCAGTACGAAGAGAGGAACACGCTGTGTGTGTGTGGGGGGGGGGGGTGAAAACGCGAGGGAGGGAGAATATAAAAAAATTCAACACAAACTCGTCCAGAAAAAACGTGTATAAACATAAATATCAACCTAATACGTCCATCTCAAACCCTGGTCACGTGTAGCTTTTCCTATCCAAGTTCTGATGTAAACAAGTAGTGTACTAATTGTTTTGTTTCAATTTAAAAAAAAAATCAATCTCTGTAAACTCAACCTGAAACAGTAGGCCTATTGTAACTGTACATGTCATTTTTAAAACTTTATTTTTAAGAATAGTGCAAAGAGTTGATAACTGTGTTCTCTCTCTCTCTTTGACGAGATATTGATCCCCCCCTCCCTCTGTTGATTGTTGCCTCGCTCTCGCTTGAAAAAAAAAAAAAACACCATATAGGCCAATGTTTCCAAACAAAGCGCAGCACGTCACAAGGAAGACATAGGAGAACTATATCTTCACCAAACCAAAAGATGGGAAGTCAAAAGCAAGAAACTGACGTCATTAGCTCCTAATTAAACTAGAGTAAGTGGCTGTTGTCTTCCATAAATGTCACGACGAAGACACCTAGCGCGCCAGTTGTGTGCGCTTGTTGGGGGGTAACTATATCAACAACAACAACAAATGGTTTGAAAATTTATTTCTAAATAAAATTTCCCAATTTATGACGATCCTGAGATTTGGAACATCTTTATCGTAATTTAAGTTCAAGTGCCTGGCAGTGATGGTTGTCTGTAATGGTTAACAGCAGTGTTATGTTAGCTCCTTTCTTGGAAAAGATGTAACAGCTGTCAGTGTAGTATGAAGCACAAACGTTCCTTACATTACGATGAGCCTCGAAGGTCAGAAAAAGGGTTCAACAACAAATCAGGACATCTACGAACATTTTTATTTCTTTTGAAAGTTTAGTGAAAAAAAAAAGGGCATTGTCTATGTTTCACAAGGTTAGCAGTCTGTCTCTGAACAATACTAATAACAGAACGGAAACCTTGAATGCCTTTCCCCCCAGAGACACGCCACACACAACCAATAACAACAAAATAATATATATATATATATATATATATATATATATATATATATATATATATATATATATATATATATATATATATATATATATATATATATATATATATATATATATATTTATATATATAAAAAAGTCTGTGCATGAATATAAAGCCGACATAATAGAGCTAAATTTCCCGACTAAATAGCGCATACTAGTATATGATGTGTATAAAAGTTCCGGATTTTTGCTTTTTATAATTCTAGCATAATATTTGCATATTTACATTTTAAGATATTTGTTGCAAAATTATTGACAAATAATGATAACATTAAACTAAAAAAAAATACTTTCTCTATTCATATTTTAAGATATTTGAAGTATTTATATATGCTTATTCTTTTCTAACAACAGAATCCTTTCGTATAATTCTCAGGGAATAAAATAAGAAAATAGAGCTGCTATGAATATGATTTTTTTGTTAACCTTGACATTGGAAAACTGTTCGATCTCTTTTCCTGTAATGTCTTTCTGTACTTCCACAGAGGTCGGAGATGTTCACCTTTTATCCAATTGCATTTGGTACTTTCACTGTTTACGTCATTCCTTCCAATCATATTCCTAACACATCATTCAAAGTCTCCTTTTGATTATCATTAAATGGCAAAAATCTATTGCCCAACTAATCGGAGTTTAGAAATATAGAAACAATCTCCTGCACTTTTATTGAACTTTTTCTATTCAAATGTTTTTTTGATCTGGTTTGATTTGATTTGATTTTGATTTTAGGCACATCGGCACAATTTAGGCCATGTCGTGCCTGCACTCCCTCATGAACCACTCTCTCTCCACATAACAAGGGCCAAATTCCACACAGTTAAATCATTAAAATCAAGGTCTATTCACAGTTAAAATAGTAGAGGTAGTAAAAATTTAATAATTTGGTAAAAATCGAATGTAAATAGTACAAGTTTACATATTCAGAAATCAGATCTTCGTAGACAACCCCACTTCCAGTATAAAGCCCAGTACCTTCCCAGGGTCGACACTGTCGAACAGTGTTTTTAAGTTAATGGCTCTAAAATATTTCTCCCTGACATCCTGGTATCTGGGGCAATCAACGAGGATATGTTCGACGGTGAGGCGAGAGTCACAGACTTGGGATAGGTGATGTACGAAACGCGCCGAGACAGAAACGCAGGGCAGCATTTTGTATTGGTTCCAGTATTTTTAGATAAGACTTCCTTGCTGCTCCATATATTATGGATCCGTAGTCTAGCTTGGATCGAATTAGACTCCGATATAGCAGCAGCAAGGTATCTCTGTGAGCTCCCCAGTCCGTATGGCTGAGTACTCTTGGTATGTTTAATGACTTTGGGCATTTCTTCCTAAGTTCCTTAATGTGGGGGAGAAAATTAAATTTGGAATCTAGGGTGAGGCCTAAAAGTGTAGTTTTCACGACAGGGATCTTCTTTTTGTGTATAAATAGTTCAGGGTCTGGGTGGAGTCCCCTTAAATTACAAAAATGCATACTAACTGTTTTGGAGTCCAAAATTTAAAACCATTATTGTTTGCCCAATTTTGAATTTTGTTTAAACATAACTGTAATTTTCTTTCTAAGGTGTTCATGTTTTTCCCATAAGTAAAAATGACAAAGTCATCAACATACAAAGAGCACTCTATGCCAGAGGACAGAGCATTTATGATGCTATTTATTTTAATGTTGAACAGGGTAACTCACAGAATGCTGCTCTGGGGTACACCCATTTCCTGGTCATGAGTGTCAGAAGCGGAGTTGCCCACTCGAACCTGAAATTTTCGGTTCTTCAGGAATTCCCCCACAAAACGGGGAAGGTGTCCCTTAAGCCTCATAAGCTCCAGGTCACGTAGAATGCCATGTTTCCAGGTTGTGTCATAGGCCTTTTCTATATCGAAGAATACAGCTACTAGATGTTCTCTTCTGAGTAATGCATTTCTAATATAAGCTTCTAGTCTTACCAGGTGGTCAGTTGTTTTCCGCCCCTGCCGGAATCCGCAGTGGTAATCATTCTTTCCATGGTTTTGCAGATGCAGCTTGTTAGTGCTATTGGTCGATAGTTAGCTGGGTCTGAGCCGTCTCTTCCCGGTTTAGGTATCGGTATAACTGGCTTTCCTCCAGCTGTTTGGGAAAGCGCCTGTTTGCCACACACAGTTATAGATCCCTAGCAGGACTGCCAATGAGGGTTCGGTAAGGTGCTTGAGGAATTGGTAATGGATTTCATCTTCTCCAGGCGCTGTGTCATGTGACTTGTCCAGCGATTCCCTCAGTTCCTCAAGCGAGAACGGTTTGTTGTAGTCTTCATTGTTCTCTGACCTGAAATCAATGGGGTGTCTTTCCTCCCTGGTTTTTGACTTTTTTGGAACTCTGGCGTGTAGTGTGCAGTGGAAGACTTTTCTGCTATTGAGGATGCAAGGCAGTCAGCTATTTCTCTGGGGGACGTGACAGTTCGTCCTTGGTTTTTCAAATGCACTATTGCATTTGATTCTTTCCCTTTGATTCACCTTACTGCCTTTCAAACCGCTCTAGCAGAAGTTTTGGCATCCAGACTGCCGACAAAACTTCTCCAGGAATTCCTTTTGACTGACCGTATGGTTTGTCTAGCCTTTGCTGTAGCTATCCTGAATAGCTTTAGGTTTTCCTGGAAAAGATTCTTTATAAATGCAGCCAGTCGTTTTTTCCTATCGCCAATAGCACTTTTGCAAGCTGTATCAAACCATGGTTTGCTAGGCCGTTTTGGATTTGCGGAGGTTAGGGGGACAACTTTCCTGGCTAGTAGCTTGCTAGCAAAGGTATCAGCTGGGTTCTGTTCATCGAGGATATTTTCTGTGATATCCTCGGAGCATCTTTTTTGGAATTGTTCCCAATCGGCCTTATTCAGTTTCCAACGCCGAGGTCGTCCCAATGAGGGGATTAGTAATGATGATTGGGAAGTGATCACTTCCCCGTAGATCATTGATCCAGTTCCTGTGTGCAAGTAGGTCGGTGATGCATCATTAAGTATGCATAAATCATGTTGATATCCTCCAGCATACGACCTCTTGTGTCGGTATTGTTGGATCCCCACATGTTGTTATGGGCATTGAAATCCCCAAGGATTATATAAGGCCGGGAGAGTTGTTTCAATAGGTCCTCCATGTCTGTTGGGTTTAATGGAGCGCCTGGTGGTAGATACAGGCTGCAGCAAGTGATAACCTTGTGAAGGGTTATCCTAGCTGCTACGGCCTGTAGTGTGGTCTGTAGTTCTACCCTCTCATGGGGGATGCTGTCCTTCACAAGGATACAGACTCCACCTGATGCTCTCTCTGCATCCTCAACATTCTTGCTGTAAGCACTGTAGCTTCGGAAACTGATGCTATCTTTCAGAAATGTTTCCTGTAAGCAGACAGCTACAGGAGTCTCAGAGTCCATCAGTAGCTGCATTTCCTCATAATTGGCCTTGAGGCCTGTACAATTCCACTGTACAATTCTGGAATCCATGGCTTATTCTAAATGACCTACTTGGAGCTATTTGGCCTTGGGAGGCCCCAGGAGGAGTTTCCGTTTATTCCAGTGACCTTGGTATTTTTTATTCTTGGGTTTGGATGGAGAGGAGGACAACCCCCTTTTGGGAGAAGTCTTTCTCTCTGGAGAGGGGAGATCCCTCTGGTTAGAGCGGAGGTTATTTCCTCCTCGCTCACCTCGGGCATCCTCTCCGCTTTGATTTCTCCCCTTAGGGAGTTGGTCCACCACTAATTTAGTAGAGGTTGGGGTGTCTGGCTGGGTTCTCAGAGGAGAACCTGTGTCAGACATGATGTCTCCGGGTTCTCCCGGAGTGTTGGTTTTGACATGCTGCTCAGTCTCCATCGTCTTATCAGCGAGCACAGAGAACCTGTTCTTTAGCATGACAACAGGGCTTTCTTGTTTCTCCGGAGGTGTGTTCTTTGGCGGTGTTTTCTTCTGGGTTGGAGGAGGAGGAGGAGGAGGAGGGGGTGGTGGGGTCAATGTGTCCGTCTGTGTGGCTATGGATCTTCCTATCTTAGCAACAGCCTGGGCGTAGGTCTTTGTCAAGCCAAATTGGCCCTTGGGTAGGGCCAATACAGCCGATTTCGCCTGGCTGAAGGTACAGCCATTCTTGCCTTGTACTCCTGCACGGCAACCTCATGTTTCCACACAGGGCAGTCCTTGGAGTAGGCTGAGTGGCCAGCGTGACAGTTTGGGCATTTGAACTGTTCTGTGCAGCCCTTGTCCTCATGAGTCTCTCCAGCACATCTGGCACACACAGTGTTCCTCTTGCAGACTGCCGCGCCGTGTCCATAAACCTGGCACTTGAAGCACCTCATGGGGGTTAGGTATATAGGGCCTCACTGGAACTCGTAGATATCCTGCCTTCACATACTCTGGCGGTGTCCTAGTTCCGAATGTGAGGATAATAGTGGCGGTTTTGACCTTCTCACCATCCCTGCGCCTGGTAATGCGCCGGGCTTGGGATTTTGTGATTTGTGATTTTGGGCACATCGGCACAATTTAGGCCATGTCGTGCCTGCAGTCCCTCAAGGGCCACTCTCCCTCCACACAGCAAAGGCCAAATTCCATACAGTCAAATCATTAAAATCAAGGTCTATTCACAGTTAAAATAGTAGAGGTAGTAAAAATTTAATAATTTGGTAAAAATCTAATGTAAATAGTACATGTCTACAGAATTCATAAATCAGATCTTCGTAGACAACCCCACTTCCCGGATAAAGCCCAGTACCTTCCCAGGGTCGACATTATTGAATAGTGTTTTTAAATTAGTGGCTCTAAAATATTTTTCCCTGACATCCTGGTATCTGGGGCAGTCGATAAGGATATGTTCCACGGTGAGGCGAGAGTCACAATACTCACAAAAAGGGGGCTCTTCTTTCTTCAGCACAAAAGAGTGCGTGATGTAGGTGTGGCCAATCCTAAGTCTGGACATGGTCGTGCTACCACGCCTTGTCAGACCCTTAGATGTGGGCCGCCACCTGACATCCGCCACAAGCTGCCTGAGTTTATTGTGAGTCTCAGCCTCCCATCGGTCCTGCCACTCTTGATAGCTGGCAGAGGCAATACTTTGTCTCAGGTCTGAGCAGGGAATTTGAGTTCCTGACACCGCATGATTTAGGGCTCTCTTTGCTTCTCTGTCTGCGGCTTCGTTTCCCTCAATGCCCTCCACTATTTCCTTCTCGGAACATTCCAGTAGGTCCCTAGAGCTGATTACACCTCTGCTGGTGTTCAGACTCTTTGTGTGGCATGACTTCCACTTGGAGATCACAGAGTCTTCTGCATCTTAAAAGCCCATCAGAGTGTGTCTTGCTATCTACTTCTACAAGAAGTTCCATTGACTTGTGTAGCTTAGACACACTCTTGGGCTCTCCCACTACTGACTTGAGTCCCTTATAGATAAGAAAAGGGCTCAGCTTTGTCAGGCTTTTCCCCTCCTCTGTGCACCTGACCACCAAAAATGATGGCCAGGTAATATTGCTATTTGTGGCCTCCTCCTTTTTGCCTCAACACGGCGTCTCTTGCCCAGACTTAAATCTGGGGCAAGTAGTTTATTGGGGTTTTTTTTAATCCATATATATTTTTTTGTTAGTTCGGCACCTGTGCTCCCCACCCACCATCGAGTCCAACAAGGGACGGGCCATTCTGATGTCCAGAATGAGCCCAGCAGGGCTACACAGGTGCTATACTCAGTCAGCTGCTGCAACGGACATGTGTCCGATACAGCAGCTCCCTGATTGACCCTCCAGCCACCGCCCTCCAGCATAGGTCGTTGGTAGCTCGGCATGACCAGCCGGTTGACCCAGAGCGGGCCATCTGGGCCTCGGGTCTAGGGGAACTTGGAGCCAAAGTATTGTGTTGTGGTGGTTTATCCTCAGATAGCCACCACTCAAACACCAGGATCTCTTTATCCCCCCTTACCCGTCGCAGTCCACGGCAAACGGACTGGTCTAGGACGTAGTGAGATATTAAAGATAAGGAGACAATGTGGCGATCAATGAAGGCAGACTTAGGAAAGAGGAGGCAGACACAATGATAGAAAAGAAGTAGGGCACTTTTGAGCTCCAAAAGTGCTAAGGAAAGATGAGCGCAGTTTAACGCCATGTCTCGGGACGATTGTTGATCTGGAAAAGAATAGTTCATTAAAGAATAGTTTAAAAGACCTATTAAAAAGCAAAGTTAAGTTGACCCTAACCGGAAGCAACGTTTAGGTCATTTGAATACTAGATCAATTTACTTGCATGTCTGGTGTGCTACCCACAGATTTAAAAAAAATATTTTGTATTATTAAATGTAAAAAAAAAAAAAACCCAAAGAAATGATAATCGATTTTCGTAGGGAACAGAAGGAAAATGATATTGTTTCTGTAGCTGGAGAGACTATTGAAATAGTGCAAACCTTTAAATACCTTGGTACTATCATAGACAATAAACTAAATTGTACTGCAAATACTGATTATATCAGCAAAAAAGGGCAGCAAAGATTACGATTACTAAGAAAACTGTCCTCGTTTAATGTTAGCGAAAAGGCATTGGCTATGTTTATCACACTCACATCTGCAATATTTTAAGTTTCAACATCACTGCCTGATATGGCAATCTGAGCATTAAAAATAAAAATAAACTTTATAGAATCCTAAATGCTGCTGGTAAAATCATTGGCAAAAAAAACACCTCATTTGGGCAGTTGTTTGAGACAAACATCTATAAAAAAGCTAACAAGATCCTCGAAATAAAGAATCACCCCTTGTGTCAGGATTTTGTGATTTTACCATCACAAAAGATACAAGACACCGCTAGCAAAGACAGACAGACTCAAACACTCTTTTGTTCCCCTGGCAATCAAATCATTAAATAGAAACAATCTGATATAAACTTTGTCACATATAAATTATTAGTGAGCCTGGTGTGAATGTACACTTTGGTTTCTTATAGTTATGTTTTTTGTTTGGTGTAATGCACAAATTGAAAGAATAATTTCCATACGGACAATAAAGATTATTATTATTATTATTTATTTCATCCAATATGCCTTTGATTGAAAATCAAACAGCCAAGGTCGGCATTTGTAAACCATGAGGTAAGGGTCGAGTATTTAGCCCGATTCAATAAAACCTTGAACTCATAGGGCTGCTGCTACCAAACGAAACTTGGTTACAGACACTAGCAATACTGGGTAAAGGTAACTGTCTCAATCCTGAGATGTTCAACAATGCAGCTCCTACTTGGTGGATGTAATGTTTCCAATTAGTAGAAAACACAAGTCAAAATTAAGAATGAGAGGCAAGATCTTTTGTAGGTTGACTTTACCCGTGTATAATTACCAATATCAATGTCTCTAATTATTATTAATGTATATATGTACACCAGAAAATAGTGCGAAGGCCTACCCATCTCCTTGAAACTTAGAAATAGCAATTGTAAAGAATAAGTTGTAAATTACAATTTTGAATGCAAACCAGCGATCTTGTGTAAGTAAGAAAGATTCCCAAACTAATGTGCATGTGTGTATAAAAATAGAAGTATGGGATTAATGTGTAATAAGTAATAAGGTCAAACCAATCAGCTCGCCTTACAATTAGAAAGACGTATTCCATCTCCTCTATTAGATGTACAACATATAGAGATGTCCTACTAGATGCACTAGATATACAACATATAGAGTCCAGTAAAAACAAACTGTCCTACTAGATGCACTAGATGTACACCATATAGAGTCCAGTAAAAACAAACGGTCCTACTAGATGCACTAGATGTACACACAAAACTTGAATGTAACCCCCCTTCCCATACACTAACTTTACACATCTGCTTGTAGTGTGTGTTACATGCATGTGTTGCGAGCTAGACGGTGTATTCGGGTGAGGCAATTTGACTTTTGACCTTGCCTTCTCATTAGCATCAACTCAATAAGTTTGAAGACAGTACACCGAAACAAATAACAACCAATGCACGAATAACTCATCAACACACACGTGTAAGAACAGAAGGATGAACTATGCCAAGTGTGTGTGTTCACTTCAATGCCGCGTTGCCTGCCCATATTTTGCACTACTCAGCGAATTACTTTAAAGGCAGGACACGTGACACGCAATCTGCACATGTTGTGTCGTCCAAGCCTCAAGTTGTCCCCCCTTCCCTTTAGGCGATATGACTAACTACTATGATGGCGTAATAGTGACGGGGGCGGTATGGTACACTTTTCTCGCATCTTCCAAACGGACAGAAACTATTATTTGAAGACGTCAATTATATGAATATCAAGTACTCTAAATGACATCATGCCGCCCGCGCTCTCTCGAAACTGTAACGAAGGCGTTAACCAAGGTTAATACGACACGCAAAGGTCGGAGGTCAAGTGAACAATCAAAGACCCAGCTCCAATCATTCAATGTGTACATTACAGATCAAGGTAGCAGAAGATTACACGGCGAGGAGAAGGATTGCAATTGTGCACTTCATTTACTTGCCGGCGTCTACCAACTAGACACTATGCGAAAGCACTCTAGTCCTGAGATTTCGCAAGATAACCCAACAAAAAACAAGGTTTTTACCTTGCAAGAGCTATTTCAATAAATACTATCCAACGGTACACACAGCAAGCGCTTCAAAGACATCAATTAAAACATCAGCGTACACTTCGTCAATACAATTTTAATCTAGCGGATTACAAGATTACAATTAGAAAACTCCATTGTAGAAAGCAATATAATGTCATACTAGGGTAATGAAGGCAATTCGTCAATGAAAGCTACTGATATGAAGAAAAGAAAACAGGAGTCTCAAATAAAGCATTACCCCCTAATCCTAACCCTAGAGTGCAGTTTGGAAGGACACGGTAACACTCCACATGGTCAGAGTTCACAGGTTGTGTATTCAACATTGATTCAGAACATCTGTACACGTACGGTACTAAATACTTACAGCTACTGAAATGGAGACGACTCTTAAGAGGCAGGTGAAATAAAGGTAGATTGTGTGTATGGATTAGTGTCGACATCCCATGATGCAAATGGCGCAATGATAGAAGAAAATACAATGGCAAAAGTTTGGAAAAAATAAAAAAGGGGGCGCGGACTGACAGAGGATTAGAAATATAAACAGGCTAGATACACACAAGTGCCCCCCCCCCCCCCAAACGCTTCTCTGGTCAATCAGTAATTATGAAAAGGCATTTTTAAAAAGCCCCTTGCAGTCTATGAAGCAAGTACGACCAAATGCTTCTTCAACTAAAAGTCTTGTGAGTACCCATCAGAGATCAAAGTGGATTTTCTAAAAATCCCGAATTTCAAAATAAGTAAGCGATTTACCACGTGGCCACCACGCCCCATATACACAATTTAAACTTTTTTGGAAAATGTTTTCTAAGACTTAAAAAAAAAAAAACAACTATCGAAGTACAATAAAGCAATAGAAATAAGTAGAAAATTTCAACTACATGTCAAGTATTCTTATGATTTAAAACCAAATGAATGTAAATGATAGTACAACATAAATTTGCTTCAAATCATAGCGAGTTGATTAGGACTGCCGTTCTAGGCAACATTGTGTTGTGATAATCATTTGGTTAGAAAATATTTGTCCCAGATGAAAACAAACTAAAGGGTCTATATCAAAATATTCTACAACTAGTTACGCACCATCGTTTGTTATCAATCAAAGCATCGGTTCAAGACTGATTTTAAAAAGACACTTTCCAGCCCCGTATCTCATTTGAAAAGATTACACTAATAGCGTCACGAGAAAACTGACAAGGCGAACTCTCTACAAGATGAACATTTCCTACCTGTCCGTTGAGATAGCACGTAGTAAGTCAATGAAACTATCCATGACTAAGATGAGAGTACACATTTCTAACACTTAGGTAGACACTACTTCCCACCCCCTCCACCTAAAGGCACACTCATGCGTCTAGCATCATATCACATTCACCTCACAGAGAGAAAAAAAAAGCTAGACTAAAAAAGCAAGCTCACACATACACCTCCTGAACCATTGGCTCACTTTACTCACTCAACGTTTCAAATACTACTCACTAGCAGTGAATTCCCTTCTTACCCTCGCGCTCTCTTGCTCAACTTGACGGTGAACGTGGAAATGCGTGTCAGTTTGTGGGTGCATTCCTATCAGTGAATCAGCTGAGAGTGAATGGGTGCATTACAAGATGCTTTCAACAGTGGATTATCTACAAGGTTAAACCCTTTACCTCCATCTGTCACAACTACAGGAAGAACTTTTGACACCCTTTTTGACTGCATCCATTAAGTATAGGCATGATCGAGACATATTCTTTGGAAAACATCCACAACGTTCTATTCAGCAGCTTTCCTGTTCCACGAGTCAGAAGGTCAAATCGACAGTCAAGTTTCATTGATAAGGATATGATCGCATTTGCGTATAGCCATTTATTGATATTGCTAGAAATATCTTTTTTTTTTTTGGGAGGGGGGGGGAGGCAGTGGAATGTAATATAAAGTGATTTTTTTTCATAAAGCGCAATAAAGGTGATGCTGAAATTAAGTTATAATGCCGGTTTCATTTTTTATATATGTGGCGGATTTGATTTACTAGTTTCTTATTAGTGACCTCAAAAGGGGGAAAGACGCTATTAGTTTTGAGTGAAATGTCTGTCCGTCTGGTTTAGATCTCGTAAACTAGAAAAGATAGTGAAAATCCGACATCATAATATTTTAGTCCGTTCTAAGTTCTGATGCAACGGCTTCTTTATTGTTTTCTAAAAGCGAAAATTCTAATTTTTTAAATCACTTATGCAAGCTTTTTTTCATAAAAATACACCACTTTTACAACTATTCACTATTAATAGTAACAAACACGAGAGGCTCTTTAGTAGGGGAGACAAATATTAACCATACTGTTAACACATTTATGCAAATGGTTTTAGATATTTTGTTAAAAAATTTTTATTTTTTTTTACATTTGTATTGGTACTTTATGTAAGTTCTGTCCTACTAACTACTACATTTACCCAAAAATAATGTATACTTATTTTAAGAGAAAAAAAAATCTATTTGGTATACATATAAGTTGGACATAATTTAAAACAACAATTAATAAGTAGGTTTTCATATTATCGCGTGAACTGTAGTGTGCTGCTGCAACCACATAACACTGAACTAAAGGATTTTTTTTTTAACTGAAAAGTTTTTTTCTCTTTTTTTGAGGATTTGAATAAGAGAATGATCTAATTAGATATTCGTTATAACACAAAAGTTAGGCCAGGTTCGCATATAACTTTTTCACATTCACCTATCCTTTGGTTTGCTGGACCGCTGGGGCACCACACAGGATCTGTAAACCTTCTTTCTCCATTCTTCTCTGTCATTTGTCTCTAATAGAATTTAATTCGGATGTTCTTTCTGAAAATATTGATACCTGCCTTATTACCTGCCTGGGTGGACAAATTCGGGGGCCGATTTTGAGTTTGTGTTTCCACACAAACTGTCTTTGTAACCTTGTTTTTTTTTATTCTTATGTTGTCATGTAAAAGAAATAATTGTGAAAAATTTCAGCTTAACCCAAGACAGAGTGGGCTGATATAAGCTTATAAGATATAAAAAAGATATAAGATTAAAAGATATAAGTAAACAATTAATAGTGTGATTTGATCAACAGAAAAAAATATTAATGCAAGTGGTTAAAAAAAATAACAACATTCTAAGGTAATTAAAAATCCGCAATATGGCATGGCAAAACAACATAGAGTTTGTTAACGGTATATGTTTACAAATAAAAAAAAAAGTTTATTTCTTTTTGCTAAGCCCAAAGCCAAACTAGACAGATTAAAAAAAATAAAAATTGCGATCCTCCCCCGCAAACTTCAGACCACGTTCAGTGAGGGGTCGATTACTTCTAGACTGAGTTTGAGTTTCGGCTTCACCAACAAAGAGAGGGCGGACACAGAAACAAACATCCCCACGTCCATTGAGAGCGTCTATTATGTCCACCATTATCAAAGTTCAACCCCTAGACAACACGTAGGCTTTACATAAAGGTAAAGGAAGTCATCCCAGACATTCGAGTCAATAACAACAAACATGCCAGATCAACACAGACATAAGAAGTGCCGGTACTAACGAGACACGTGCACTAACAGTGCCGGACTAGACATTGTTTGCGTGCCCCCTCCAACCTCCCTTCCTCCTAGTCGGAGGGTTAAAAATTGAATTGAGCTCTTTAATGTTTGGTGTATTTAAAATAAAGAAAAACATACCTAATAGTTTCTTTTTTTTTTTAACAGCCACGAGATCTTTCACATACCCATCGAAACAAATCGCTTTCATTAGTTAACAGACCCCTCCCCTTTCTCCCCAGGGGACAATTATAGAAAAAAAAAAAGTAACATGAATTATTTTTTTTTTAAAGATACTTCTTTAAGAAGCTGAATTTTTTTTTTACATTTTTTACACGCCACAATTCCCCCCCCCCCCCCCCTTCCCAAAAAAAATTTCTTGTTAAGCGACTGTTTAAATCTACTCAAGGGTATATAAAACTCTAATGAAGAGTATATAAAACTCTAATGATAGGCCTAAAGATCCAGACATGCAAGACAAAATGTTTTCTGAAAGTCTATTTATAACTCTTTAATGAATACCCACTAACGTTCGTGTGTTCAATATATAGAATGTCTAGACTTCCAGACCAACTTTAATTTTAAAGTAAATTATAATTTGAAAGGTCATAACAGTCAAACCAGAGTTTTCACTGAGTGGCCAATTTTTTTTTTTTTTTTTTTTTTTTGTACTTTTAAGACAAACATAAACTCCAATTTCTAAGAAAATCGTAGAAGACGCCAGAGACTCATGTAAAGTTTACAATGCTGATAAAAAGGAATAGTAAAAAAAAAAGCATTGTCTGCACAGAAATCAAAGACCCTTACATTCAGTTATTTGTATACATTATACATCAACCCACATTTCCCCTTTAAAAACAACTCCCAGACTTCATTTCTACAAGATTTACACCAAGATGTAATTATTTTCGAGTTAGTGATGTTTGAAAAAAAAAGTCACTAACCCTAACAAGTCTAACTGACTACATGGTCCACCAATCTATGGTCCACAGGCATTACCTAGACAGACAAATTTCCCCTTGGTTTTCGCTAGACTGCCTATGTCAAACAAAAGTCTCACTACATCCGACACAGGTTTGAATGCACACACACATACACTAGCATGCGGCAGATACATGAGTAAATTACAGGAAATTAATCAAAGGGGCGTGGGTCCTAGGTGCATACGTCATATCAAGTGTGCTATGTAGTAAGAAGAGAGCTACTCTAGGATACACCAGGACAATAGGTCTAGTCTATATAGTCTTTAATGTGTTAGATTTGTTACCGGGTTCAGCAGGACAATGGGTCTAGTCTATATATTCTATAATGTGTTATCTCTATACACCCTCCCACGTAGCCTGTTCCACGCATGCGTGGGAATAAAATAGACATTCAATACAGGGGCACACATTTTCTTTCTTTACACAGGCATGTGATTATACTATAAAAAAGCAACGCCCACTTCAAGAAAAAAAAAACACCCCTCTTTTCCTGTCTCCTAGGCCCACCCAGCCCCTACCCTCTTTTCCTGACCTGAGTTTGTTAAAAGAAAACGGGAGGGCATATTTTAATGGCAGCTGATGTAATTATGAAAGGTAATGTATTCCCTTTATCTCCGATCCGTCATAACATACGGCTGAGTGTACCCCCCCCCCCCCTTTCCACGCCTAATCACCAGGTCTCCACTACAACATTCGTGCCACTTGCACGCACCTAAGTGCATTCATGAATATCTCCTGTAGGTATCTATTTTTATATCTCACTAAGTCACCGTGTCCTTTAGGAATGGGTCTAGGTGGATGCATTTTGACGGCGGGAACAAAAATTGGAGGGAGAAAAGAGAAGGTTTCCGTCGCATAATCAAAAAAAAAAAAAATGTCAGCGGTCTCATGACGCAGCATACACCTTGATCTCTTATCACTGTTCAACGCTGACAGAATTAATAGAAGCGTCTGAACTTGCCAATACCAGATGGGCTCCGTCGACAAGAATATAAAAAAAAAAAAAAAGGATTTGTTATTTGAAAAAAGAAGGAGGCGTGGATCAAGAATGTCCTCTCAGATCAACGCAAGTGTATTACAGCTCTTCCAGTTTAAACTGAACAAGTGGACGTCATGCCATCTCAGGGTGAAATAGGCACACATACACACTTTCGACCTTAGTGCCTTCATTAGAAAAATAATGATAAATACACTATGTGCTCAGAAAAGACTCGACATGCTACAAAGAAAATAACTGAATCGGATGGTGGTGACCAGTTTATGTCAATCGGTCCGATTCGATCGGTGCTCTAGGTTGCTACCCACAACGAAATGGTCCACCTATTGGTCATCTGTTTGGTAAACATTTAAAGTAAATATGCAGGTTTCAATAGTTTCCGCGCAAATCTCAGAATCTTTGTTCTACAAACTATCATCAACCACAATCTTACCTCTATCTATCGAATGTCAACGTGAGTCACTGTGTGGGGCGAAACTTTTGATGCCCCGATTGTATTGTTTGGTCGGCTGATGATATATAATTTTAAAAACAAAGCTGTATGCGTGTTATACATAAATTTAAAATATACATAGCCAATATCAATAATGATATTCAATATATTTGTCAGTTTTTCAAGGTAAAAATTCAGGATTTTCAAGGTATAGCATCGCACCAGAAGAAGCATTTAATTAATAAATATACAGATTTATTCGTCTCCCTTGTTTTCTTTTATAATTATTAATGGTATACAGTTTTAAAATGGTGTATTTTAGAAAAAAAACAACAGCGTATTTAATTTTCAAAACAAAACGGTTCTCTTTTTTGTTTAGAAGACAAAAGTAACCGTTGCACAAGAAATTAACAAGATGCAAAATATTATGAAGTTGAAATATAAATATCTTTTCTAGTGTTTTTTTTTTTTTTTTTTTTTTACATACCTATAAGTCAGAACTTCGTCGAAGTTAGATTATGGAACCTGGACACAAATTTCAAAAACGGCTCTAAATTGAACAGTAGATGTATATGAGAAAATAATTACTAGCTCGTTCACCACACGGGGAAAACTCTTGTAATAATTTTTTTAAAGTAAAAAAAAATATGTAAATATGGCTAGAGAACTAGATCTAGAACTAACAAAGGTTTTGAAAGGACTATCGCTTTCGGGAATTCCCGAATGTTCTGGAAAATTGTGCGCATCGTCTTCTAGATCTAAAGGTCTATCATTGGAATATTATACAGTCTTGTATATAAAGGAGGTATTGTCTTTTTAGAAAGATTTTAAATGTTTTTCTTGTTTACATCTAAAATCGACACACACAAAAATATAAAAATTCGTGGGTCGTTAAAAATGTAAGAAAGGCGACAAAGTTTGTCAAAATACTTTAACATTCTAAACTAATATGGAAAACGTTTTCTTTTGGTGTGTGAGTAGAAGATGTACAATGTAATCTGTTTCTTTGGCGTGCTAAAGAGAATCTTGGACATGCCAATGTTCATACAAATTAGCATTCGTACTAAATGTAGATCTTAGGTGTAGACACAAATATAGGAAACGAAAAACAAATTTAACAAACAAGCAAAATAAATATTAAAAAAAAAACAATTTGAAAAAAAAAACAATTTGAAAAAAAAAAGAAGCTTATAATTAAGTGTATCAATTAGATAGGATCAGTCATGTAATTAAAATTGTAATATATCTTGACCAGGGGTGGCCAACCTTTTGGTTCTATGCGCCAATATCATAAGCGCCACTTAAAATTGTACAAGTTTAGTCCTTTAAAGCTTTAAAGTACGGTACTTTGTACATATTTGGTTTGTTATACACATTTGTGTAATTTAGAGGAGGGGATTTAAGGGGAAAAAAGCCAATAAATAAATAAATATATTAAGTCTGTCTTTGTTAACATTTTTAGTTTGCATGTATAAAATGTAACTTATCATTTCTGTATGATCTATAGACTAATTATAATTTATGAACACTGTTAGCAGTTTTAAATTAAATAAATTAGCTTAAGCAGGTTTAACGAGATAAATGGTGTAAAGAGTTAATTTTGTGACTTCAGTTTGTTTTTAATCATTTTCATAAAATAAAAGCATGAAAATGCTTGTTCGCATCAGTATCCGAAAGGCATAAGCAAGATTACAGTTACAGTAACTCTACCAGTCATTTTATTCTAAAAAAAAATGATACAATTTCAGAAATTTTCATTAAGGAAATATTTATATCAGATTATCCTACTTCTGCTTTTTAGATGCAATCCCTTACTCCCCCCCTCCCCCATGGGGGACGTAGAGAGAATTTTGTTTCAAGTGTAAGACCTAGAACAGTTAACTTTATTTAATTGATGATTTCCAAAACATGACTTTGCTTCCTCAAATGTGTCTGACCATCTGATTTTTCCTTAGAGTGACTTAAGGCCAATTAAGACTTAAAAAATGTTGAAATTGTC